>CAUOFW020001403.1:477614-656449 GCA_963454935.2 Ilex paraguariensis
TTTCATCAACCGCAACTGAAGCAAGTTGGGCTAATTTAGTGCGCCTCATCATTGAGGACTTATCTAGCACATCTTTAATTTCCACACCATCTTGACCTATCACACTTGCAACTCCAACATTTTTTCTCTATCTTTGCATGATATACTTGTCCGGCAAAAGCAAAATTTGCTTCACTCAAAAAATGCTAAAACGTGCCAGAAATGTGAACACATTCATTTCATCTTCCATTGTAGAATTTATAACATAAGTATTACTTTCATAAATCTCAACTTGAAAAATATGAAAGTATTTCTTAGTACACATACCCACCATTTATTTCTCCATCGGCACGAGCGATCTCAAGTTTGGTTTTTCATTTGTATCACAATAATCTGCTGTGTACTCCTAATGTCGTACATGTGTAAGTACCCCAATTAAATTGCAAGACAAAGTCCATTAGCGAATTATTTTTCGAACAATACCTTTTGAAGAATGAATGTGAGATGCTCTTTGAATACTTGACATTCTAGCAGAAGAAATAGTACTGACATATGCAGGAACCCATTTATCCCGTAATTCAGACATTTTTTTCAGAAAATCATTATCTTCCTGTTTACTCGGTGCCTGCCCAAGTGTAAGCCAGCTTAGCCGCTTAGGGCCTCGCCTTAGAGGGGGCCTTACATTAGGCTTTTTTTTCCCGAATATATCTATTGCTTATATAATAGTATTGAGAGTACACATACCAATTGCTCTTGCAAATTTTGGTTTTTAAAATTAAAACTATTCCTATTTGTGATGAATTATGTCACAAAAATATTGAGTAAATTAGCCATACCATATATTCAAAAATGATATAATAACAAAACTTAAGTATGGAAGGTTAATTAGTACTTTTACATCTCAAAAAATAAAAAAAATAAATTTTAAACAAAATTTTGGTTGTATTACTTATATACTAATATTAAATTTTAAAAGGCCACATGTATAATTTTCGCTTAGAGCCTCGAATAGTATTGGGCCGCCCCTGTGTTTACTTTTTTGCAACTCGTTCTTCTAACATTCTACAAATTATTCCCTGGTCTTAGAATCACATATGCATGCTTTAAAATGATGATAGTGATCTTGATAAACAATTGAGTTTAGCTTTTCAGAAAACTTTTTCAGAATGTGCCTAGTACAATAATGATGGAAGGTACATGGAAAAGCTTGAGATATAGCCTTCGTCATTGTTGGTCTTGATAAGTTATAAACTCCCGGCGTACCCTTTGGAAACGATTGTTTGGCCAAATGAATGACTCAATAATCTCGTCAATCAAAAAGCCACATCCAAAAACAATTGTTTGGCTATGGTGGTTAACCCCAGTAAGTTGAACAAATATCACACTATAATGGTTTGTATTGTATGTCATATCAAACACTACAACATCACTAAAAAAACTATATGCTCTTATTGCAACAGGGTTAACCCAAAACAATGGTTCATCCTCTTATTTTCATTTATAGCAAAACCAAAGACAAATGTTAGATTCTTTTCTTGTTCAGATTTGAAAGTCAACCTTTCATTTTCTCCCTCATATTTCACTCATGGTTTCTTATATTTCTTTATGCACATCCAACATTTTAAAATCCTCCTGCATGTGCCTCTCAAATAGCAAATTGTTAATGTGTGGGAACATTTACACTTACAAATTGTTGTACTAACACCTTCTTTGCATCTTAAACCTTGCGGTGTGACCTTAACAAGTGTATTTTGCTGTTTATTGCAAAGGGGTGGTTATAACCCTCAACCAATTAATTGATGATGTATTTTCACCCACGTTAAACATCAATTAATTTTGCTCTAGAATCCTCCCTTATTTTTCTTCATAGTCTTTCTACTTTACTCGAATCTTTTTCCACATTCCCATTAAAAAAAATTTCCTTATCTTTTTTCTTCTTGTCTGTCTCAGTTGTTTCTCCTTCCTTATAACAAAAATATTGTTTCCAATATGTGTTATCAATTCCCTAAGTTTTCTTACTCTTGTCTATGCTCATACTCAAACCAGCCTTCTCTGCATATGAGTTGTAAAATTGTATGGGTCATCTAATGTATTGAACTCTTGACCTTCTTTTGGTTTTTTCTAATGTGAAACTTGAGGAATGTATATTTCTTCTATTTTTCCTATTGTAACTTCTCGTACAACATCCATTCCAACTTCAAATAAATCAAGACATGAAAGACGTGCGTATTTTAGCAACCAAACATAGTACAAAACTTAGAATAAAATCATAGTTTATAATACATCATATAGCTATGTGATTAAGATTATGATTCTTACCTTGAGAAATTTGTTGTCGAATCAGGAGAGTTCTAGCTTTAACAAAGAAAGATATCATCCTGATGGATGAAAGATGATATGGGAAAGAAAGTCTCCACTCCATTTTTCTGCAGTTCCTTGTTGTCGTTGTCACATTTGGTGGAGAAAGTGCACAAGAAACAAATGTTAGGAGATAATTTTACTGGAGGAACACAAATGAGAGTGGTTGGGGGAATAAACAAGGGAGAAGATAGAATCATGGAGAGAGACAAATAGCTAGAGAGAGAGAAACTAGTGAGGGAGGGAGAGCACTGGAGAGTAACTAGGAGAGGGGAGAGAGAGAGAGAGAGAGAGAAATATCATAAGAGAGAGAAAAGAAGATATGAGTTTGACTTGTAGATATCAAAAAGCAGACATTAGTTTTGTGCTTGGATCTTTGTTAATTGCTGGCTTTAATATACTGTTGCTAATTGTTTTTTTGATTGGACTTTTCTTTTTTCAAATAACCAATTCATATGTTGTCTCATTCAGGGCATTAGAAGAGTTGGACAATTCAATTTTTCAAGGCAGATTATTGCATGTTATGCCAGCAAAGCAGAAGAATCCCACCTCTAAACAACAGTAAGTAGGCATTTATTTTTTTTGTTTGCTCTTTAGGTAGTCAATTTTGCATTGAATGAAGTTATAGCTTCATCACTTTTGTGCTCTACAAAAATATAAAAAATGAATAAATGTTCTTTTTTTTTTTGTGTGTGTGTGTGTAACTGAAGGAGGACTATTTTATGACTGCATTCACTGTGTAGGGCCAATTTCTCCAACCAATCTGCAAAAACGTTTAAGCAACAGAGGGAGGAGGAGAAGAAGACATCTGAAGCTAGTGGAAATACACGAGCATGGAACACTTTGTTCATGCGCCCTGATACAGTATGTTTCAAATCGAATACAGTACTGCAAAGCTAAATTTCCATGCAATCTTTCTGCACTTTTGGAATTCATATAAAAATAATAAAATTAAGGATGTTGTTTGTTGTATTCCTTAAATTTGGAAAGTGTTTCTAATACCCTTCAAACATTATCACCAACCTGTGGAATTGAAATGAAATGCAGGTTCTTTTGCAGTTATTTGTTCCGTTTCCTTCAGGAGAAGGAAAAATGATGTAAATGGAAACTTCATCATTCTTAGCAGGTGGTTTGGATTTTATTTTCAATAGCGTGTTGGTCCAAGTTTAAATGTTGTAATAATGTATATCCCAGTGACGTGTGCTGGGCTCTAGACTGAAGCTTGGTGATTGTTATATGAGTGAGCATGATGGGTGTCTTCATTGGACCATCAATAGCCAGTGTAGCTTAAAAGGATTAAAGGAAGAAGAGTCTTGAGAAAGATTGGGTGGGGACGTTCGGCATCGAGATTCTAATCATTTGAGAAAGGGAGATTTATGCTGTAAACAGACCAACTTTTGGAGTTTGGAATCTGTATCCAGCTTGAAAGAAAGAGAAAGTGAAATGAATTGGATAACATGGGGGATAGGCGGGAAAGGAGATTAGATAGACAAAATCTCTTTTATGAGAAATGAGAAAGGGGATAGTGTCAATAGTTTAAATTTATGGATTGATAAATGGAGGTTAAATGACCGTGGACATTTCATATATGTTGTCATCATTTGTGGGCTAGGAAGCACATATACTTCTTGGAGGGTGCCGTGGCAGTGTCGGATATGTGTTGGACATGGTTGAACACATATCCGAGGCGGCTAAAAATGTCCTCAGTAGTGAACTCAGTTGAACACGATCAGGTTACAACTAGGATATAGCTAGGAGCCTAGGATACAACCATGACACGATCACAAATTTTTTTTTTCAAAAAGAAAACTACTGTTAATTATTAAAAGGGGTGTGATTTTTTTTTTTAATTATGTATCTTATATACTATGAATGTTAATAGATGTAATGATCTTTAATGAAAATGGTGGATATTTATTTTACTCTATTTTAATTTTTGTCAAAAAAATTTAATATTTGTTAGGTCTTATTATTAATATTGTTATAATATATGCTTTATTTTAAGATATTAAAAATTTATTATTATCCAAAAGATATATTATATTATTTTAAATAATAGTATAAAATATATACTGTAATATACTTAACTAGACAACATAATGTGGAATGTAGTTTTGCTTTATTTGCTTATGTTTTTTTTTTTGTTGTGACTTTGGTTTAGACTACTGGTCCACCATGGATTTTCTGTTGTATTTGTGTTCTATATTTTTAATGACATTTTTGTTTCCTAAAAAAAAAAATTNACAAAAAATATATTATATTATTTTAAATAATAGTATAAAATATATACTGTAATATACTTAGCTAGACAACATAATGTGGAATGTAGTTTTGCTTTATTTGCTTATGTTTTTTTTTTTGTTGTGACTTTGGTTTAGACTACTGGTCCACCATGGATTTTCTGTTGTATTTGTGTTCTATATTTTTAATGACATTTTTGTTTCCTAAAAAAAAAAATTATATTATTTTAATAGTTGTATTCTTGGTGTAATCGTGTCCTATATTTTTTAAGTTTGTTGTATCTCCCCGTTCATAGGATGTCGTATCAGATACGATATCTGTATCTGTATCCATGCTTCTTAGCTCGTGGCACTGTGAAGATGGACTATGTCACTGAGGTTTGACATTTGACCTTGGTCACCAGGTTTTGTGTCATTGATCACTAGCTTGATGTAAGAAATCATATATAGGAAGGTGGAAAGAAGAGGGAGAACATAAAGAGGAAGAGGAGAATGAGAAAAAAAGGGGTGGGCTANTCATCAACCGCAACTGAAGCAAGTTCGGCTTATTTAGTGCGCCTCATCATTGAGGACTTATCTAGCACATCTTTAATTTCCACACCATCTTGACCTATCACACTTGCAACTCCAACATTTTTTCTCTATCTTTGCATGATATACTTGTCCGGCAAAAGCAAAATTTGCTTCACTCAAAAAATGCTAAAACGTGCCAGAAATGTGAACACATTCATTTCATCTTCCATTGTAGAATTTATAACATAAGTATTACTTTCATAAATCTCAACTTGAAAAATATGAAAGTATTTCTTAGTACACATACCCACCATTTATTTCTCCATCGGCACGAGCGATCTCAAGTTTGGTTTTTCATTTGTATCACAATAATCTGCTGTGTACTCCTAATGTCGTACATGTGCAAGTACCCCAATTAAATTGCAAGACAAAGTCCATTAGCGAATTATTTTTCGAACAATACCTTTTGAAGAATGAATGTGAGATGCTCTTTGAATACTTGACATTCTAGCAGAAGAAATAGTACTGACATATGCAGGAACCCATTTATCCCGTAATTCAGACATTTTTTTCAGAAAATCATTATCTTCCTGTTTACTCGGTGCCTGCCCAAGTGTAAGCCAGCTTAGCCGCTTAGGGCCTCGCCTTAGAGGGGGCCTTACATTAGGCTTTTTTTTCCCGAATATATCTATTGCTTATATAATAGTATTGAGAGTACACATACCAATTGCTCTTGCAAATTTTGGTTTTTAAAATTAAAACTATTCCTATTTGTGATGAATTATGTCACAAAAATATTGAGTAAATTAGCCATACCATATATTCAAAAATGATATAATAACAAAACTTAAGTATGGAAGGTTAATTAGTACTTTTACATCTCAAAAAATAAAAAAAATAAATTTTAAACAAAATTTTGGTTGTATTACTTATATACTAATATTAAATTTTAAAAGGCCACATGTATAATTTTCGCTTAGAGCCTCGAATAGTATTGGGCCGCCCCTGTGTTTACTTTTTTGCAACTCGTTCTTCTAACATTCTACAAATTATTCCCTGGTCTTAGAATTACATATGCATGCTTTAAAATGATGATAGTGATCTTGATAAACAATTGAGTTTAGCTTTTCAGAAAACTTTTTCAGAATGTGCCTAGTACAATAATGATGGAAGGTACATGGAAAAGCTTGAGATATAGCCTTCGTCATTGTTGGTCTTGATAAGTTATAAACTCCCGGCGTACCCGTTGGAAACGATTGTTTGGCCAAATGAATGACTCAATAATCTCGTCAATCAAAAAGCCACATCCAAAAACAATTGTTTGGCTATGGTGGTTAACCCCAGTAAGTTGAACAAATATCACACTATAATGGTTTGTATTGTATGTCATATCAAACACTACAACATCACTAAAAAAACTATATGCTCTTATTGCAACAGGGTTAACCCAAAACAATGGTTCATCCTCTTATTTTCATTTATAGCAAAACCAAAGACAAATGTTAGATTCTTTTCTTGTTCAGATTTGAAAGTCAACCTTTCATTTTCTCCCTCATATTTCACTCATGGTTTCTTATATTTCTTTATGCACATCCAACATTTTAAAATCCTCCTGCATGTGCCTCTCAAATAGCAAATTGTTAATGTGTGGGAACATTTACACTTACAAATTGTTGTACTAACACCTTCTTTGCATCTTAAACCTTGCGGTGTGACCTTAACAAGTGTATTTTGCTGTTTATTGCAAAGGGGTGGTTATAACCCTCAACCAATTAATTGATGATGTATTTTTACCCACGTTAAACATCAATTAATTTTGCTCTAGAATCCTCCCTTATTTTTCTTCATAGTCTTTCTACTTTACTCGAATCTTTTTCCACATTCCCATTAAAAAAAATTTCCTTATCTTTTTTCTTCTTGTCTGTCTCAGTTGTTTCTCCTTCCTTATAACAAAAATATTGTTTCCAATATGTGTTATCAATTCCCTAAGTTTTCTTACTCTTGTCTATGCTCATACTCAAACCAGCCTTCTCTGCATATGAGTTGTAAAATTGTATGGGTCATCTAATGTATTGAACTCTTGACCTTCTTTTGGTTTTTTCTAATGTGAAACTTGAGGAATGTATATTTCTTCTATTTTTCCTATTGTAACTTCTCGTACAACATCCATTCCAACTTCAAATAAATCAAGACATGAAAGACGTGCGTATTTTAGCAACCAAACATAGTACAAAACTTAGAATAAAATCATAGTTTATAATACATCATATAGCTATGTGATTAAGATTATGATTCTTACCTTGAGAAATTTGTTGTCGAATCAGGAGAGTTCTAGCTTTAACAAAGAAAGATATCATCCTGATGGATGAAAGATGATATGGGAAAGAAAGTCTCCACTCCATTTTTCTGCAGTTCCTTGTTGTCGTTGTCACATTTGGTGGAGAAAGTGCACAAGAAACAAATGTTAGGAGATAATTTTACTGGAGGAACACAAATGAGAGTGGTTGGGGGAATAAACAAGGGAGAAGATAGAATCATGGAGAGAGACAAATAGCTAGAGAGAGAGAAACTAGTGAGGGAGGGAGAGCACTGGGGAGTAACTAGGAGAGGGGAGAGAGAGAGAGAGAGAGAGAAATATCATAAGAGAGAGAAAAGAAGATATGAGTTTGACTTGTAGATATCAAAAAGCAGACATTAGTTTTGTGCTTGGATCTTTGTTAATTGCTGGCTTTAATATACTGTTGCTAATTGTTTTTTTGATTGGACTTTTCTTTTTTCAAATAACCAATTCATATGTTGTCTCATTCAGGGCATTAGAAGAGTTGGACAATTCAATTTTTCAAGGCAGATTATTGCATGTTATGCCAGCAAAGCAGAAGAATCCCACCTCTAAACAACAGTAAGTAGGCATTTATTTTTTTTGTTTGCTCTTTAGGTAGTCAATTTTGCATTGAATGAAGTTATAGCTTCATCACTTTTGTGCTCTACAAAAATATAAAAAATGAATAAATGTTCTTTTTTTTTTTGTGTGTGTGTGTGTAACTGAAGGAGGACTATTTTATGACTGCATTCACTGTGTAGGGCCAATTTCTCCAACCAATCTGCAAAAACGTTTAAGCAACAGAGGGAGGAGGAGAAGAAGACATCTGAAGCTAGTGGAAATACACGAGCATGGAACACTTTGTTCATGCGCCCTGATACAGTATGTTTCAAATCGAATACAGTACTGCAAAGCTAAATTTCCATGCAATCTTTCTGCACTTTTGGAATTCATATAAAAATAATAAAATTAAGGATGTTGTTTGTTGTATTCCTTAAATTTGGAAAGTGTTTCTAATACCCTTCAAACATTATCACCAACCTGTGGAATTGAAATGAAATGCAGGTTCTTTTGCAGTTATTTGTTCCGTTTCCTTCAGGAGAAGGAAAAATGATGTAAATGGAAACTTCATCATTCTTAGCAGGTGGTTTGGATTTTATTTTCAATAGCGTGTTGGTCCAAGTTTAAATGTTGTAATAATGTATATCCCAGTGACGTGTGCTGGGCTCTAGACTGAAGCTTGGTGATTGTTATATGAGTGAGCATGATGGGTGTCTTCATTGGACCATCAATAGCCAGTGTAGCTTAAAAGGATTAAAGGAAGAAGAGTCTTGAGAAAGATTGGGTGGGGACGTTCGGCATCGAGAATCTAATCATTTGAGAAAGGGAGATTTATGCTGTAAACAGACCAACTTTTGGAGTTTGGAATCTGAAAGAAAGAGAAAGTGAAATGAATTGGATAACACGGGGGATAGGCGGGAAAGGAGATTAGATAGACAAAATCTCTTTTATGAGAAATGAGAAAGGGAATAGTGTCAATAGTTTAAATTTATGGATTGATAAATGGAGGTTAAATGACCGTGGACATTTCATATATGTTGTCATCATTTGTGGGCTAGGAAGCACATATACTTCTTGGAGGGTGCCGTGGCAGTGTCGGATATGTGTTGGACATGGTTGAACACATATCCGAGGCGGCTAAAAATGTCCTCAGTAGTGAACTCAGTTGAACACGATCAGGTTACAACTAGGATATAGCTAGGAGCCTAGGATACAACCATGACACGATCACAAATTTTTTTTTTCAAAAAGAAAACTACTGTTAATTATTAAAAGGGGTGTGATTTTTTTTTTTAATTATGTATCTTATATACTATGAATGTTAATAGATGTAATGATCTTTAATGAAAATGGTGGATATTTATTTTACTCTATTTTAATTTTTGTCAAAAAAATTTAATATTTGTTAGGTCTTATTATTAATATTGTTATAATATATGCTTTATTTTAAGATATTAAAAATTTATTATTATCCAAAAGATATATTATATTATTTTAAATAATAGTATAAAATATATACTGTAATATACTTAACTAGACAACATAATGTGGAATGTAGTTTTGCTTTATTTGCTTATGTTTTTTTTTTTTTTTTGTTGTGACTTTGGTTTAGACTACTGGTCCACCATGGATTTTCTGTTGTATTTGTGTTATATATTTTTAATGACATTTTTGTTTCCTAAAAAAAAAAATTATATTATTTTAATAGTTGTATTCTTGGTGTAATCGTGTCCTATATTTTTTAAGTTTGTTGTATCTCCCCGTTCATAGGATGTCGTATCAGATACGATATCTGTATCTGTATCCGTGCTTCTTAGCTCGTGGCACTGTGAAGATGGACTATGTCACTGAGGTTTGACATTTGACCTTGGTCACTAGGTTTTGTGTCATTGATCACTAGCTTGATGTAAGAAATCATATATAGGAAGGTGGAAAGAAGAGGGAGAACATAAAGAGGAAGAGGAGAATGAGAAAAAAAGGGGTGGGCTAGAGAGATATGCTGAGTCGGGAAGGAGGGAGCACAAGGACTTTCATATAGGTAGTCATGTGTTCGACGATTGGGTACTTTGTGATTGACACATCATGTTTTTCGTTCATCATTGATTTTATAAATGGGTACTTGAGGTTTTTATTTGAGTCTATAACTTTATATATTACAAAATTTGGAAGGACATAGCTAGGGTGATGTAGGAAGGCCATAGGTCCAAAGAGAAAGGAGAAAGTTCAAAATTTTGTTTTGGTACACAGTTTTAGTTAGTGTAGAAATAATATTTTAAGTAAATGTTTTGGAAACATTTCGAAAACCCAAAAAAAAGGAAAAATATGAGAATTTGTTTCCAAAATATTCCAAAGCATTAATTAAAACATGTAGAAACACCTCGAAATATTGAAATTTCGATATACAATCATTGATTCTGGTTTTGTTTCTATGAATATTTATTCATTAATTTCGTTTCAGTTTCCATGGAAACAGAACCATTTCGGTCATTTTGGTGAAAAATAAACAAAATTTTGATCCTTCACATAGGATTAAGATATTAAGAGCATTCTAGACTTGAAATTTAATTGCTAGGAATGAAATTCATGGGATACTGTCAAAATGAAAACAATAAATCTTTATGGAGAAGAGAAGTGAAAAACTATTATAAATATTGACAAGAAACTTTAAAATCCATAAGGTTATTTTTCTCAGTGGCATGAAAATGGTGTACGTCTAAAGGTTAAGGATGACTCTAGTACTTTGACAAGATCTCAAAGATATAGGTGATGAAAGGCAGAAAATTAAACATCAGATATATGAGGTTTACGTGATCAAAAAGATTGGAACTAGAGATTAAGAGAATTGGTTTTGTTCCAATCCATAATTTTTTTTTTTTATCTTTTCGTTGTTATCTATTTCCCGAGAGTCATGTGATAGGGACTATTAATGGGCAGAGCCCACGTTGGCCTTTTATCTAATATAATATAATCTAAGAAGGACGGACATGACACTTCTAAAAAAAGTAGGACAAAGACATATTGGGAACACGTTATAGGTAATTGTGTTTTATATATAAAATTGTATGATTATCACAAATATAGTGATAATGATATATTATTAATAGAAAATTCAGTACTTTATGATAAGTAAATTTATGTCTAGTCATCTAGTGTGAATTTTTAGATTAACATCATAATAATTAATTTTATGGGAAAACCATCATAATAGTCAATAATTATTAATTTTTTCGAAAACGTGTACCAAACACATATAATTTAAATGATTGCTCTCATTTTCTAGATCTTTTATATATCTTTTGCTTTTGCTATTATTTTTTGAGTACAACTTTAACATGTTTAGTCTTGGTATTTATATGTTCTCTCATAGTATAAGATATTTAGTAATCAAAATTTTAAGCCTTATACATTGCATGTTAACACATTTTCATTGTTTAGTAGTAGATACGGTGTAGAGAAGTGTCAGATACGTCACGAAAGATGTGTCGGACATGTGTCTGAAATTAAAATTTTATTATTTAATTATAGATACAAATAAAAGAATACCGAACATGTGTTCGAGAGTGTTTGAGTGTTGATGGTTGACACAGATACATCACCTTCTTGGGAGTGCCCGTGCTTCGTAGAATAAAATACATATTGTGTTATCTAATGGTGAGTGGAAGTGGAACCAACAAAGATAAATCTAATTGCACCCCGTATAAACTTGTGACTAGTGTATCCCGATTCCTTCTTGTATATAAGGTAACTAGAGATGACAAATCAACATTGGATTGTCTTAGATAGTCTGATCTTGGACAACATTTGCCTTGCCATATATCTTTTTCAATTAGTCTTTGGTGATGCATATATTGTTCATGGTTTCAAATAAATCTTGTAAGTTTATATTGAACATATTCCTTTGAACAATCCTGAGATGGTGGAAATGGCATCAATAGGAGGTAAGATGAGAGAAATTCAATGGAGGTGTGTTATCCATGTGCTATGAAGACTAATAACTCAACTGACGATTGAGAAAAATCTATATGTTCCATCTAGAGGGTAATACCATGGGAATAGATAAACCAAAATTGATTTCTGTTTATATCAATGGAATCATGTAAAGACGTGATAATATGTCCTTTGAGGACTTCGTATGGAGGTAAATGGAGGAACAAAATTCATGTAGGCTCCGTCAAATAGTTGTGACAGGGCTTATGGGGCTTGGTTGAGTAAATTTGAGTTGTGTGGGTACCATTCATAAAGCTCAGGCAGTGAGGAGGATCTTCTATGTTTCAGCCAAACTGCTACTTTTCAGCCAACAAAGCAGCTAACACAAAAGACAAATATTAATTAATGACTACTTTGCTTGAGAAGTGTGGAGATGGTTGCTGCAGGTTCTTATTCCATCTCATGCAAAGAATTATTACTTGGAAAGATTGATACACAATTGTTGCTGGACTTATTAAGTGCATCTACGGGCAGAGTCAGAAATGTATGCTTGGGTGGGCACTCTTTGGTCGGTTCCATAACTACATGTTTTATTTTTCTTTACTCCCATTCTATGAAATAAGACAATTTACTTATATTTTCTCACGTCGTATTTTTGATTATTAAAATTTCATTAATCACCAAGGTTTTTTACAATATAAATCAAGCTATCATACTATAACGCTATTTTTATACCAAAACAAAATGAACCCGTAATTTCTATTTAAAAATTATTACCTAAGATATCCACAACTTTTTTGGATAGTGCCTAACATTTCATGATCATATAGGTACGAGTTTGCATAAAGTGATAGAACAAAAAATATAAGATGGGTATGATTAAAAAAATATGAAAGAATAGTTGGAATAAATATAGCTAAAAGTTTTCGAAAAAAATTCCAAGGTATGCCCGTATCCCACCAGGCCGTCATCTGTATATCATTGAGCATATGGTCAAACTGTGCTTTTCTTTCTAGTTACTATGACATGTTGTGTTGCTTGCAATTATGGCAACTTTCTTTTTTGCATTTGCTTGTTATGACACGTGTAGCTATGATTGGTTTCAGATTCATCTCACTTGTTTTCCCTTTTGGTTATATAGTCACACTGTTTGATTTTTAGAGTTTTGGACTTTGATTGTTTAATTTCCTCAAGCATGTCTGTTTGTCTTGTACTGATGGCTGACTCATCATAATTTCTTCATATGTTAAGTATAAGGTCTGATCTAAAATTTTGAACTCACCATCATCCTTTTGTATGTCACTAGGTTGCTGAAAACATTGCTCGGAAATTTGGTGTAAGTAAAAGTGATTTACTAGACCGAGAAGCTGATGACCTCGCTGTACGTATTGCTTTGGGAGAAACTCAAGTGATTGCAGAGACTAAAAAGGCTCTTGCAAATGCTGGAGTCAATATTGCTTCATTAGAGGAGTTTGCTGCTGGAAAAACTGACAGTCTGAAAAGAAGCAATCACGTTATATTAGTAAAAAACTTGCCTTATGGTTCATCTGAAGGTGAACTGGCAAACATGTTTGGAAAGTTTGGGAGATTGGACAAAATTGTTCTCCCTCCCACAAAGACATTGGCTTTGGTATGAATTTTTCCACCTTCCAACATATGGATTGATATAACTTGAAATATGCATACTTGTCATTTCATGTTTATGGTTCATGCAATAACTTCTTTCTCAATAAATTTTTAGGAGTTGTTGGACTAGAAATGCAATTTATTCACATGAACTCCAGCTCACCCGGATAGTTTCAAGGCCATATATGTTCTTACTAGTTCGAATGCATATTTTCCCTTGTTAGCGTGATATTTTCCTTGAAAATTGAAGGATTGATTGCACTATAATGATTTAGAGGTTTTTGTGATTCGGTGATGATAGAGAATGTCGAGTGATCTTCAAAAGAGGATTGTCGTGGTGGTGGTTTGGTTGCTTTGATTAGATAATAGATGAGTCCTTGTGTAATAAATTGCAAGCCTACTTTTGTAAATTGTGCGACTTGTTTGTTAATTATGATTGCAAAGTAAACAGAGAATGAAAAAAGAGAATAATATTAGAAGATAAGTTTGTGTAACAATCTTAACCTAAAATCAAGGATCAAAATTTCGTTTCGAAGTACCGTTTCGGTCAACTCAAAAATAGAAACGTTTCGGAAACATTTCGGAAACGCAATGGAAACGCAGAAAAAATATGGAAACGCATAGAAACACAANGGTGTCGACACGACATTTTGATCCTTGCCTAAAATATTGTAGGGCAATATAAAGTCAATACTACACTACCCCTAATATTAAATATACTAGACTGGTTTAAGACACCTGCCCCCCTCCAACTTATGATGTGGTAGCAGAAAACTTTTAAGAGTTTGTCAAGGAGAAAATGAAAATGCACTAGAGTGTGAGACTTCGTAAAAAAATTTGCTAACTACATATTACAAGGAAGAAAAGGGAGAGAGATTTTACCAAGGTGATGTCGCAAGAAGTGGCAGCCAATCTCAATCTGTTTAGTACATGGAAGACTGATTTGTGAGTAATCTGAATAGTACTAGTGTTGTCATAATATATAGGTGTAGGAGTAGATAAAGGGATGCCAAGATGACCAAGTAGTCATTGTAACTAGACAATCTCAACTGTGGTAGACATCATAGCATGGTGTACAATTTCCATAGAAGAACAAATAATTATTATTTGCTTCTTACTTTTTTAGGAGATAAGAGAATCATGCGATCTATAACGTCGTCAATTGAGTCAGCATCTGAGTAAGTCATGAGGTCCATAGACGAGGAGGAAGGAAACAATAGAATCTAATGCATAGTATTAGTGCCTCGAAGGTACCGAAGAATGCGTAGAACACAATGGATAGTGGTACGTGCGGCAATAAGTTGATTCACATCGTGATCTAGTGCTAGTGTATAGTCAAGTAAAACAGTGTCATCGGTAAAAGAATACCAGACATTGAGCTCTATGGGTGTNTACTAGAGTGTGAGACTTCGTAAAAAAATTTGCTAACTACATATTACAAGGAAAAAAAGGGAGAGAGATTTTACCAAGGTGATGTCGCAAGAAGTGGCAGCCAATCTCAATCTGTTTAGTACATGGAAGACTGATTTGTGAGTAATCTGAATAGTACTAGTGTTGTCATAATATATAGGTGTAGGAGTAGATAAAGGGATGCCAAGATGACCAAGTAGTCATTGTAACTAGACAATCTCAACTGTGGTAGACATCATAGCATGGTGTACAATTTCCATAGAAGAACAAATAATTATTATTTGCTTCTTACTTTTTCAGGAGATAAGAGAATCATGCGATCTATAACGTCGTCAATTGAGTCAGCATCTGAGTAAGTCATGAGGTCCATAGACGAGGAGGAAGGAAACAATAGAATCTAATGCATAGTATTAGTGCCTCGAAGGTACCGAAGAATGCGTAGAACACAATGGATAGTGGTACGTGCGGCAATAAGTTGATTCACATCGTGATCTAGTGCTAGTGTATAGTCAAGTAAAACAGTGTCATCGGTAAAAGAATACCAGACATTGAGCTCTATGGGTGTCTCAATTGTTCGATTATCTAGTAGGCGAGCACGTTGCGTAACATTCGAGGCATATTTAGACTGAGAAAAAAGGTAATTTTTGAGAGATAAATCAACCTCAACCCCAAGAAATATCAAAGAAGACCCAAATTATTTCATCTTAAAATGGCCCAGAATCGTATTCCAGACGTGTCATCGGTAATAGTCATATCGGAAACATAAAGTAAGAAAACAGGGCCATTTTAAATATATAATCTTCAATTCTAACCCTAATCCTATCTCAATCCGAGTTACTCAACCCGATTACTGTCCGAGTTTAATTCGGGTGGGCTCGGGTTGAATTCGGGTTAAAAATTGGGTTACTTAATTTTGGTTGATTTTTTGAAGTGTAAATTTGATTTTTCAAGTGTAGATTTGATTTTTTCAAGTGATCTGAAATGAAAGGCGACACATAGTTGAAGAGAGAGGGAGGCTGAGAGTCTGAAACGACTCAGATGAGTGATGATTGAGAGAGGGAGGCTAAGAGAAGAAAGAATGACGAGTGAGAGAGAGATCTGAGAGTGATGGAGGTGTAGGGGTAAAGAGTTGAAGTGAAGTGAAAGTCTGAACTCTAAAGAGTGAAGATAAATACTAACTCTAGTTAAATATATTTATGTATATTTGGGTTCAACCCGACTTAATAATCGGGTTCAACCCGACTTATTAATCGGGTTCAACTCGATTTTAATATTTGAGTTAAACCCGACAACATGACTTGCCCAAATTCAATTCGGGTTGAGGTTTTTTTGCCCAAGCCTAACCCAAGTATACTACTCCACGCTCTGTTTTTTTTCAAGTTGGGCTCAGGTTGAATTCGGGTTGGACTGCCCAAGTTGCATCCCTAAAGTAACACTAGAGTAAATTGCAGGAAGAGAGCAGAAGCATGATCATTGCCATGAAAATTCAAATTATAGATAATTGAATAAAACTTGGCAAACCATGCTTTTGGGAGTTTGTTTAAGGCCATATAAAGCCTTATGAAGTCAGCATACTTGATTAGGACGATGATCCAATCAAGAAGGATCCATAAACACCACCTCAGATAAATTTCCATGTTAGAGCATCAAACCCAAAAACAATTAGCAATAGGTAGAGTAACCCCTCAAATATATTAACCAGTCTTGGTGGTCCTAATTATTTGATATGAGATATAAACTTTCTTAACACCCTTTTTGGCGTTGGACACTGGCCTGCACTTGGGGTCAACAAACAAATAACCTTGCATATTTAGAAATACAAATAGGTAGCAGACTTGACCCACCGGTCACCCAAGATCCAGATCTGGTGCTATGTTAATTATGCTTACAAAGTAAAAATAGAATGAAAAGAAAGAGAATAATATTAGAACACAAGTCTATGTAACATTAATCTAAAATACACAATAAAAATCCTTATATATTAGGGCAACATAAAAATAATGAAAACGCCTAAACTACCCCATATTAAGTACACTAGACTACTCTAACATGACTAAATGTCCAAAGGCATCCCCTTCCCATTATTTAGCAATTGGAAAGCAGTCTAGGGTTCTAAGTCATGTCATATCACTATGTTGAAGAATTGAACTGTAAATTGTGGTTGTTCCTTAGGGAACCAATTCCCCATTGGTAAGGTGTTATTTTCACCATTAATAAGGCTAGTTTCATCTGTAGTTTTTTGATTTTTTTAAATTATGGTAAGCAATCAAGGCCAATGTCAGTGGTTCTTTCCGAGGTTGCTTATGCAATATAAAAATTTTAGAGTTATGCTAATGGAAGGAGACTTGTATTATCTTGGTTCTGTAGTGATTTATATGGTACTTGGGTCTATTGATGTTATATGAGAGAGGCCAGAAAGGTCAGTGATATTCATTCTTTCTGGGGTTCAACAGTGAAATAATGAGGAAGCAGACTTTTTTAGTTGAAAGAGGAATAAAAGCTCTTTGGGGGATCCTCTTTTTTTGGAATTTGTTGCTCTGTTTTCCTTCAGCTGATGTTATTTCCAATTCTTATTGAACAAGACTAGATGTTTGGTTTTGTTTAATAAGGTTGAAAGATTTGGATGGGTTGCAAGATGACACAACAGAGTGAAAAAATGAATGAATTCTTGAGAAGTTATAGGTGCCACCAACTGAAAGATGTGGCTGCTTTGGTTAGGTAGCAAACAATAAAGAGCATACCAGTGGGAGGTGATATTGCCAAATTACAAGGTTTAAGGCAAAAGCAAAACATACATGAATTAGGGTAATGATGAGAGGCATAATAGATCTTAATGTCATAAAGAACTTGGTCTATGATTGGGCAAAATGTTAGATTCAACTTGCTTTTTCCCAATTGTGCACATGAGGCTTTGTTGAGTCAAATTGATGTAGAATGGGATACCCTCAATGGAGGTTCATTGAAAAGTTAGATTGTCCTTATACAATTAAACCATATTTGATGTTTTTATTTCATAAAAAAGGGGCCCACTGATTCTTTCATCAAAATTTGGCTTAATAACCTGGAGGTTATGGGCTTGAACCTGTGGGCAACCACTTTNTTAACTAGTCTATTAGTGTATCATAACAACAATTATTCTAGTGTTTAAGAATCCCTAGTTTTTTTTTAATAATAGAGAGTTCTTAGCAAAGGGAAAAGTGCACGGGGATCACATTGATTGTATGGTGTGTAACGAAAGGTTAATTTTTGGCTGATGCATCTCAATACAATATATGACTTAGAATTTTTGGATTTGCATTTTATACGTCGCTACTTGGGGAAAGTCATATGGTTGGTTGTATTTGTAAAGCATGTAAAGTGCTATGGGATGTAGACTCATATTAAATTTGTTCATTNTGTCGAGTGATCTTCAAAAGAGGATTATCGTGGTGGTGGTTTGGTTGCTTTGATTAGATAATAGATGAGTCCTTGTGTAATAAATTGCAAGCCTACTTTTGTAAATTGCGCGACTTGTTTGTTAATTATGATTGCAAAGTAAACAGAGAATGAAAAAAGAGAATAATATTAGAAGATAAGTTTGTGTAACAATCTTAACCTAAAATCAAGGATCAAAATTTCGTTTCGAAGTACCGTTTCGGTCAACTCAAAAATAGAAACGTTTCGGAAACATTTCGGAAACGCAATGGAAACGCAGAAAAAATATGGAAACGCATAGAAACACAAATGCAATCCATTAATTTATAAAGATATGCTAAATAATTTATTAATTCAACATATTTATTAGGTTAACATCAATTTATACAAGAATAAATTTAAATTTGAGGGAAAAAAAGGCTTGACTTGAGGCGAAAGTCACTTAAATTAGTTTCAAACACTTAATTTTTATGAAATAAACACATTTTTACATAATATTAAGGTCTTATAATACACATGAAATGCTAATGAGTACATACTTACATGGTTACATCCATTCCCCTGTGGAGTGTCGAGCAGGCTCATACATCGGTGTAGGCTCTGGGTAGCTACTTAGAGAAACTCCATATGTGACATAAATATGATGACAATAGTTACTCCAAATCATATTATTACGGTAATATAATCCAATTAATAATACTATTTTATTATAATACTAATAATGAAGGGTATCAAATTAAATTAATGATACTTATGTATACTTAAAAATTAAATGTAATTGCAGTGGGTATTAAATGTAATTACAGTAGGTATTAAATATAATTACATTAGGGTATTAAATGTAATTGTTAATACTTATAAAAAAAAAAAAAAGCAAAAAACTTGCACAGCAGTGAGGTATTAAATATAATTACAGTATGTATTAAATATAATTATAATGGGTATTAAATATAATTATAGTAGGGTATTAAGTGTAATTATTTATTCTTATAACAAAAAAATTATAAAAGACAGAAGAGCAGTGGGAATTAAATGTAATTATAGTGGGATATTAAATATAATTATAGTGAGTATTAAATGTAATTACAGTGGGTATTAAATGTAATTATAATGGGGTATTAAATGTAATTATTCATAATGAACCGAATATATCACTGTTTTGTCGAAACGGTTCGAAACAATGCCGTTTCGACCGAAACGGTCCGAAACAGTACCGTTTCGACCGAAACACTGGAATTTTGTAATTCAACTACTGTTTCGTTTCGGAGTGTTGAAATTCCGAAACGTTTCGGACGTTTCGGAGGTGTCGACACGACATTTTGATCCTTGCCTAAAATATTGTAGGGCAATATAAAGTCAATACTACACTACCCCTAATATTAAATATACTAGACTGGTTTAAGACACCTGCCCCCCTCCAACTTATGATGTGGTAGCAGAAAACTTTTAAGAGTTTGTCAAGGAGAAAATGAAAATGTACTAGAGTGTGAGACTTCGTAAAAAAATTTGCTAACTACATATTACAAGGAAGAAAAGGGAGAGAGATTTTACCAAGGTGATGTCGCAAGAAGTGGCAGCCAATCTCAATCTGTTTAGTACATGGAAGACTGATTTGTGAGTAATCTGAATAGTACTAGTGTTGTCATAATATATAGGTGTAGGAGTAGATAAAGGGATGCCAAGATGACCAAGTAGTCATTGTAACTAGACAATCTCAACTGTGGTAGACATCATAGCATGGTGTACAATTTCCATAGAAGAACAAATAATTATTATTTGCTTCTTACTTTTTCAGGAGATAAGAGAATCATGCGATCTATAACGTCGTCAATTGAGTCAGCATCTGAGTAAGTCATGAGGTCCATAGACGAGGAGGAAGGAAACAATAGAATCTAATGCATAGTATTAGTGCCTCGAAGGTACCGAAGAATGCGTAGAACACAATGGATAGTGGTACGTGCGGCAATAAGTTGATTCACATCGTGATCTAGTGCTAGTGTATAGTCAAGTAAAACAGTGTCATCGGTAAAAGAATACCAGACATTGAGCTCTATGGGTGTCTCAATTGTTCGATTATCTAGTAGGCGAGCACGTTGCGTAACATTCGAGGCATATTTAGACTGAGAAAAAAGGTAATTTTTGAGAGATAAATCAACCTCAACCCCAAGAAATATCAAAGAAGACCCAAATTATTTCATCTTAAAATGGCCCAGAATCGTATTCCAGACGTGTCATCGGTAATAGTCATATCGGAAACATAAAGTAAGAAAACAGGGCCATTTTAAATATATAATCTTCAACTCTAACCCTAATCCTATCTCAATCCGAGTTACTCAACCCGATTACTGTCCGAGTTTAATTCGGGTGGGCTCGGGTTGAATTCGGGTTAAAAATTGGGTTACTTAATTTTGGTTGATTTTTTGAAGTGTAGATTTGATTTTTCAAGTGTAGATTTGATTTTTTCAAGTGATCTGAAATGAAAGGCGACACATAGTTGAAGAGAGAGGGAGGCTGAGAGTCTGAAACGACTCAGATGAGTGATGATTGAGAGAGGGAGGCTAAGAGAAGAAAGAATGACGAGTGAGAGAGAGATCTGAGAGTGATGGAGGTGTAGGGGTAAAGAGTTGAAGTGAAATGAAAGTCTGAACTCTAAAGAGTGAAGATAAATACTAACTCTAGTTAAATATATTTATGTATATTTGGGTTCAACCCGACTTAATAATCGGGTTCAACCCGACTTATTAATCGGGTTCAACTCGATTTTAATATTTGAGTTAAACCCGACAACATGACTTGCCCAAATTCAATTCGGGTTGAGGTTTTTTTGCCCAAGCCTAACCCAAGTATACTACTCCACGCTCTGTTTTTTTTCAAGTTGGGCTCGGGTTGAATTCGGGTTGGACTGCCCAAGTTGCATCCCTAAAGTAACACTAGAGTAAATTGCAGGAAGAGAGCAGAAGCATGATCATTGCCATGAAAATTCAAATTATAGATAATTGAATAAAACTTGGCAAACCATGCTTTTGGGAGTTTGTTTAAGGCCATATAAAGCCTTATGAAGTCAGCATACTTGATTAGGACGATGATCCAATCAAGAAGGATCCATAAACACCACCTCAGATAAATTTCCATGTTAGAGCATCAAACCCAAAAACAATTAGCAATAGGTAGAGTAACCCCTCAAATATATTAACCAGTCTTGGTGGTCCTAATTATTTGATATGAGATATAAACTTTCTTAACACCCTTTTTGGCGTTGGACACTGGCCTGCACTTGGGGTCAACAAACAAATAACCTTGCATATTTAGAAATACAAATAGGTAGCAGACTTGACCCACCGGTCACCCAAGATCCAGATCTGGTGCTATGTTAATTATGCTTACAAAGTAAAAATAGAATGAAAAGAAAGAGAATAATATTAGAACACAAGTCTATGTAACATTAATCTAAAATACACAATAAAAATCCTTATATATTAGGGCAACATAAAAATAATGAAAACGCCTAAACTACCCCATATTAAGTACACTAGACTACTCTAACATGACTAAATGTCCAAAGGCATCCCCTTCCCATTATTTAGCAATTGGAAAGCAGTCTAGGGTTCTAAGTCATGTCATATCACTATGTTGAAGAATTGAACTGTAAATTGTGGTTGTTCCTTAGGGAACCAATTCCCCATTGGTAAGGTGTTATTTTCACCATTAATAAGGCTAGTTTCATCTGTAGTTTTTTGATTTTTTTAAATTATGGTAAGCAATCAAGGCCAATGTCAGTGGTTCTTTCCGAGGTTGCTTATGCAATATAAAAATTTTAGAGTTATGCTAATGGAAGGAGACTTGTATTATCTTGGTTCTGTAGTGATTTATATGGTACTTGGGTCTATTGATGTTATATGAGAGAGGCCAGAAAGGTCAGTGATATTCATTCTTTCTGGGGTTCAACAGTGAAATAATGAGGAAGCAGACTTTTTTAGTTGAAAGAGGAATAAAAGCTCTTTGGGGGATCCTCTTTTTTTGGAATTTGTTGCTCTGTTTTCCTTCAGCTGATGTTATTTCCAATTCTTATTGAACAAGACTAGATGTTTGGTTTTGTTTAATAAGGTTGAAAGATTTGGATGGGTTGCAAGATGACACAACAGAGTGAAAAAATGAATGAATTCTTGAGAAGTTATAGGTGCCACCAACTGAAAGATGTGGCTGCTTTGGTTAGGTAGCAAACAATAAAGAGCATACCAGTGGGAGGTGATATTGCCAAATTACAAGGTTTAAGGCAAAAGCAAAACATACATGAATTAGGGTAATGATGAGAGGCATAATAGATCTTAATGTCATAAAGAACTTGGTCTATGATTGGGCAAAATGTTAGATTCAACTTGCTTTTTCCCAATTGTGCACATGAGGCTTTGTTGAGTCAAATTGATGTAGAATGGGATACCCTCAATGGAGGTTCATTGAAAAGTTAGATTGTCCTTATACAATTAAACCATATTTGATGTTTTTATTTCATAAAAAAGGGGCCCACTGATTCTTTCATCAAAATTTGGCTTAATAACCTGGAGGTTATGGGCTTGAACCTGTGGGCAACCACTTTGTGCGAATAATATCCAATCTATCCCTCCTAAACCCCCATTAATGGAGACTAAATTAGGTGTCATTTTGATGTTATTTGTTCATGTTGAGGGCTTCGGTATAATCTTTAAAGTGAACTTTGATTACCTCAAAATGGATTTTTCACATGTAAAAGTTTTGTTACTAAATTTTGTTTTATCTTTTATGTTTGCTAACTTTCTATTTTTATCTTGTTGATTGTTGACGTTAATCGGAAAATTGGCCTATTAAAGTTTTTGCTTTTGTGATTCTCCTGATTAGTAACTGTAGATTATTGAAAATGAACGTGGGATTGTCACTGCTATTATATGTATAGTTGATAGAGCATATGATAGGATGCAAATATTTCACTGACAATGTATAACCTTCTTAAGATTCTGCAGTCAGGAATCATACTGGTTCGAAGCTAAGGCTTTGATGCTCCTTTCATGTTTTGCTTGACTAGCTACATTGATGTAAGAGGGGAACTGAAATAGCTTAAATGGATGCTAGTCCTATGATGATGGTACTGTCTCAAAACTAATTCACAATGAGCGGAGGGGCTCACAAGGTTCATATACTAGTTCATGAGTCACTGTTATACTGATGTGCGACAAACTCTAAACACTCACCGCATGTGCGGACCTAATTGGACATGGATGTGTGGTCCCACTTAGAAGAACCAAAGACATATTCAGGGACATAACAAAGTGCACTAATGGCACAAAGAAAAGGGGAACCACTACCCTATCAATGAAATTGAAGCAAGGAGTCTTGGCCAAAGTCTCTTGAAGCCTAGCTTTGTTATCATGTGAAGTTTTTCAGTTTACTGATAGAGAGAAGATTATGGAGGGGTCTTGTCAGAGGACAAAAAGAATGTTGTAACCTTACCTCTCACTCTCACATTTTATTCATAGTTACACAATGGAAACAAAGATACAAGTATACCCTAAATAGGTATACTTAGTACAATAACAGATCATAATACTATTATTAGTACTCTAAACGGGTATAAGCCTGATGATTGCAATCTTGCCAACTTTTCTATGAAGGGCTTGCTTGTTAAATAGAATTCAACTTAGGAATCCAGAATTAGCAAAAATTGGTTGTTTGTTTGGCAAGATTCTTGTGAACATAGGAATTTGACTCCAAACTCCGTAGGAATTTCATTTTCTCACCAATACAACCATGTGAACATTTTTACCTAGTTATTTAAGTTTCATAGTTATTTAAGTTTCATTTCTATCCATAAAGGATATATTTTTTTAGAGAAAATTAAAGTCTGATTAGCTTTAGTCAAGAAATAATTCTAATCAGCTTTAGTCTGATTAGCTTTAGCTTTGTTGACGTTGAAGGTCATTTTAATAATTCTAAGTTTGAGTTTGTGAACATAATATGATATTTTTTGGCCTGTAAAGCTATTAAATAAGCAGAAATTTGAATATTTTGCTGGTATAGGTTACTCTTCCTTAACTAGTCTATTAGTGTATCATAACAACAATTATTCTAGTGTTTAAGAATCCCTAGTTTTTTTTTAATAATAGAGAGTTCTTAGCAAAGGGAAAAGTGCACGGGGATCACATTGATTGTATGGTGTGTAACGAAAGGTTAATTTTTGGCTGATGCATCTCAATACAATATATGACTTAGAATTTTTGGATTTGCATTTTATACGTCGCTACTTGGGGAAAGTCATATGGTTGGTTGTATTTGTAAAGCATGTAAAGTGCTATGGGATGTAGACTCATATTAAATTTGTTCAATTGACACAAAATAGTCTGTTACGACTTGAATAAATTGAGCACCGCGTAAAAATTGCATTAGTTTAATGATGAATTGATGATGATTTGACATGGGTACCTAATGATAGCTGTTCCAGAATGTTCGGCACTAGTTTAGGTTTGCCCCTTAAAGGTGTTCTTGGGCCTGCACATTATTAGGGTCCGGCTGTTTGGGCTGGAATGCCCACCATTGGTCTTTTCTTGTGGATAAAGGGCAATTTAATTGTTTGTAACATTGAAGTATCTGAAGACACGATCAAATTTTCATCATTGTCCTGTTAGTTTGTCCCAACTATTTGGGGTCAGCTATGTGAAATATGTATTTCCATTTTTCTCGATTAAGGCCATATTTTCTGTTAAATCTAGTGTAAAAATTTATTCTCCTTTTTCTCCAGAATAGATGTTCTTCATAATCTAGTGTGATAGTGGAAAAATTAGTTGAAATTATTCCCATTGACACATAATGTATATTTCTTATATTCTAATAATAGATTTTTTATCATGATGATCCAGGTTGTTTTCCTTGAACCAGCTGAAGCACGCGCAGCTTTTAGANTGGGTTCAACCCGACTTAATAATCGGGTTCAACCCGACTTATTAATCGGGTTCAACTCGATTTTAATATTTGAGTTAAACCCGACAACATGACTTGCCCAAATTCAATTCGGGTTGAGGTTTTTTTGCCCAAGCCTAACCCAAGTATACTACTCCACGCTCTGTTTTTTTTCAAGTTGGGCTCAGGTTGAATTCGGGTTGGACTGCCCAAGTTGCATCCCTAAAGTAACACTAGAGTAAATTGCAGGAAGAGAGCAGAAGCATGATCATTGCCATGAAAATTCAAATTATAGATAATTGAATAAAACTTGGCAAACCATGCTTTTGGGAGTTTGTTTAAGGCCATATAAAGCCTTATGAAGTCAGCATACTTGATTAGGACGATGATCCAATCAAGAAGGATCCATAAACACCACCTCAGATAAATTTCCATGTTAGAGCATCAAACCCAAAAACAATTAGCAATAGGTAGAGTAACCCCTCAAATATATTAACCAGTCTTGGTGGTCCTAATTATTTGATATGAGATATAAACTTTCTTAACACCCTTTTTGGCGTTGGACACTGGCCTGCACTTGGGGTCAACAAACAAATAACCTTGCATATTTAGAAATACAAATAGGTAGCAGACTTGACCCACCGGTCACCCAAGATCCAGATCTGGTGCTATGTTAATTATGCTTACAAAGTAAAAATAGAATGAAAAGAAAGAGAATAATATTAGAACACAAGTCTATGTAACATTAATCTAAAATACACAATAAAAATCCTTATATATTAGGGCAACATAAAAATAATGAAAACGCCTAAACTACCCCATATTAAGTACACTAGACTACTCTAACATGACTAAATGTCCAAAGGCATCCCCTTCCCATTATTTAGCAATTGGAAAGCAGTCTAGGGTTCTAAGTCATGTCATATCACTATGTTGAAGAATTGAACTGTAAATTGTGGTTGTTCCTTAGGGAACCAATTCCCCATTGGTAAGGTGTTATTTTCACCATTAATAAGGCTAGTTTCATCTGTAGTTTTTTGATTTTTTTAAATTATGGTAAGCAATCAAGGCCAATGTCAGTGGTTCTTTCCGAGGTTGCTTATGCAATATAAAAATTTTAGAGTTATGCTAATGGAAGGAGACTTGTATTATCTTGGTTCTGTAGTGATTTATATGGTACTTGGGTCTATTGATGTTATATGAGAGAGGCCAGAAAGGTCAGTGATATTCATTCTTTCTGGGGTTCAACAGTGAAATAATGAGGAAGCAGACTTTTTTAGTTGAAAGAGGAATAAAAGCTCTTTGGGGGATCCTCTTTTTTTGGAATTTGTTGCTCTGTTTTCCTTCAGCTGATGTTATTTCCAATTCTTATTGAACAAGACTAGATGTTTGGTTTTGTTTAATAAGGTTGAAAGATTTGGATGGGTTGCAAGATGACACAACAGAGTGAAAAAATGAATGAATTCTTGAGAAGTTATAGGTGCCACCAACTGAAAGATGTGGCTGCTTTGGTTAGGTAGCAAACAATAAAGAGCATACCAGTGGGAGGTGATATTGCCAAATTACAAGGTTTAAGGCAAAAGCAAAACATACATGAATTAGGGTAATGATGAGAGGCATAATAGATCTTAATGTCATAAAGAACTTGGTCTATGATTGGGCAAAATGTTAGATTCAACTTGCTTTTTCCCAATTGTGCACATGAGGCTTTGTTGAGTCAAATTGATGTAGAATGGGATACCCTCAATGGAGGTTCATTGAAAAGTTAGATTGTCCTTATACAATTAAACCATATTTGATGTTTTTATTTCATAAAAAAGGGGCCCACTGATTCTTTCATCAAAATTTGGCTTAATAACCTGGAGGTTATGGGCTTGAACCTGTGGGCAACCACTTTGTGCGAATAATATCCAATCTATCCCTCCTAAACCCCCATTAATGGAGACTAAATTAGGTGTCATTTTGATGTTATTTGTTCATGTTGAGGGCTTCGGTATAATCTTTAAAGTGAACTTTGATTACCTCAAAATGGATTTTTCACATGTAAAAGTTTTGTTACTAAATTTTGTTTTATCTTTTATGTTTGCTAACTTTCTATTTTTATCTTGTTGATTGTTGACGTTAATCGGAAAATTGGCCTATTAAAGTTTTTGCTTTTGTGATTCTCCTGATTAGTAACTGTAGATTATTGAAAATGAACGTGGGATTGTCACTGCTATTATATGTATAGTTGATAGAGCATATGATAGGATGCAAATATTTCACTGACAATGTATAACCTTCTTAAGATTCTGCAGTCAGGAATCATACTGGTTCGAAGCTAAGGCTTTGATGCTCCTTTCATGTTTTGCTTGACTAGCTACATTGATGTAAGAGGGGAACTGAAATAGCTTAAATGGATGCTAGTCCTATGATGATGGTACTGTCTCAAAACTAATTCACAATGAGCGGAGGGGCTCACAAGGTTCATATACTAGTTCATGAGTCACTGTTATACTGATGTGCGACAAACTCTAAACACTCACCGCATGTGCGGACCTAATTGGACATGGATGTGTGGTCCCACTTAGAAGAACCAAAGACATATTCAGGGACATAACAAAGTGCACTAATGGCACAAAGAAAAGGGGAACCACTACCCTATCAATGAAATTGAAGCAAGGAGTCTTGGCCAAAGTCTCTTGAAGCCTAGCTTTGTTATCATGTGAAGTTTTTCAGTTTACTGATAGAGAGAAGATTATGGAGGGGTCTTGTCAGAGGACAAAAAGAATGTTGTAACCTTACCTCTCACTCTCACATTTTATTCATAGTTACACAATGGAAACAAAGATACAAGTATACCCTAAATAGGTATACTTAGTACAATAACAGATCATAATACTATTATTAGTACTCTAAACGGGTATAAGCCTGATGATTGCAATCTTGCCAACTTTTCTATGAAGGGCTTGCTTGTTAAATAGAATTCAACTTAGGAATCCAGAATTAGCAAAAATTGGTTGTTTGTTTGGCAAGATTCTTGTGAACATAGGAATTTGACTCCAAACTCCGTAGGAATTTCATTTTCTCACCAATACAACCATGTGAACATTTTTACCTAGTTATTTAAGTTTCATAGTTATTTAAGTTTCATTTCTATCCATAAAGGATATATTTTTTTAGAGAAAATTAAAGTCTGATTAGCTTTAGTCAAGAAATAATTCTAATCAGCTTTAGTCTGATTAGCTTTAGCTTTGTTGACGTTGAAGGTCATTTTAATAATTCTAAGTTTGAGTTTGTGAACATAATATGATATTTTTTGGCCTGTAAAGCTATTAAATAAGCAGAAATTTGAATATTTTGCTGGTATAGGTTACTCTTCCTTAACTAGTCTATTAGTGTATCATAACAACAATTATTCTAGTGTTTAAGAATCCCTAGTTTTTTTTTAATAATAGAGAGTTCTTAGCAAAGGGAAAAGTGCACGGGGATCACATTGATTGTATGGTGTGTAACGAAAGGTTAATTTTTGGCTGATGCATCTCAATACAATATATGACTTAGAATTTTTGGATTTGCATTTTATACGTCGCTACTTGGGGAAAGTCATATGGTTGGTTGTATTTGTAAAGCATGTAAAGTGCTATGGGATGTAGACTCATATTAAATTTGTTCAATTGACACAAAATAGTCTGTTACGACTTGAATAAATTGAGCACTGCGTAAAAATTGCATTAGTTTAATGATGAATTGATGATGATTTGATATGGGTACCTAATGATAGCTGTTCCAGAATGTTCGGCACTAGTTTAGGTTTGCCCCTTAAAGGTGTTCTTGGGCCTGCACATTATTAGGGTCCGGCTGTTTGGGCTGGAATGCCCACCATTGGTCTTTTCTTCTGGATAAAGGGCAATTTAATTGTTTGTAACATTGAAGTATCTGAAGACACGATCAAATTTTCATCATTGTCCTGTTAGTTTGTCCCAACTATTTGGGGTCAGCTATGTGAAATATGTATTTCCATTTTTCTCGATTAAGGCCATATTTTCTGTTAAATCTAGTGTAAAAATTTATTCTCCTTTTTCTCCAGAATAGATGTTCTTCATAATCTAGTGTGATAGTGGAAAAATTAGTTGAAATTATTCCCATTGACACATAATGTATATTTCTTATATTCTAATAATAGATTTTTTATCATGATGATCCAGGTTGTTTTCCTTGAACCAGCTGAAGCACGCGCAGCTTTTAGAGGTTTAGCATACAAGCGTTACAAGTATGGTTTTTTTTCCTTGATCTTTATTAATAATGTGGTAAGCAATTTGAACAAGTCATAGATATTTGTGGCCAAGCCCTTTGGCTTTAGTATCCTTCCTTCACACGCCACTCAAGTTGGCTATTTTTTATTTTGTAGCGGGAATAATCCTAACCATGTATTTTTTGAATTCATGGTTGTAACACAAATCTAGGATACATGCCAAATGACTATGTTTTGGTTTTTCTTAGGTTTTAATTTGGTTGGAATTCAAAGTTACCCAAGCTAAATCTTANCCTACTCCACGCTCTGTTTTTTTTCAAGTTGGGCTCGGGTTGAATTCGGGTTGGACTGCCCAAGTTGCATCCCTAAAGTAACACTAGAGTAAATCGCAGGAAGAGAGCAGAAGCATGATCATTGCCATGAAAATTCAAATTATAGATAATTGAATAAAACTTGGCAAACCATGCTTTTGGGAGTTTGTTTAAGGCCATATAAAGCCTTATGAAGTCAGCATACTTGATTAGGACGATGATCCAATCAAGAAGAATTCATAAACACCACCTCAGATAAATTTCCATGTTAGAGCATCAAACCCAAAAACAATTAGCAATGGGTAGAGTAACCCCTCAAATATATTAACCAATCTTGGTGGTCCTAATTATTTGATATGAGATATAAACTTTCTTAACACCCTTTTTTGCGTTGGACACTGGCCTGCACTTGGGGTCAACAAACAAATAACCTTGCATATTTAGAAATACAAATAGGTAGCAGACTTGACCCACCGGTCACCCAAGATCCAGATCTGGTGCTATGTTAATTATGCTTACAAAGTAAAAATAGAATGAAAAGAAAGAGAATAATATTAGAACACAAGTCTATGTAACATTAATCTAAAATACACAATAAAAATCCTTATATATTAGGGCAACATAAAAATAATGAAAACGTCTAAACTACCCCATATTAAGTACACTAGACTACTCTAACATGACTAAATGTCCAAAGGCATCCCCTTCCCATTTTTTAGCAATTGGAAAGCAGTCTAGGGTTCTAAGTCATGTCATATCACTATGTTGAAGAATTGAACTGTAAATTGTGGTTGTTCCTTAGGGAACCAATTCCCCATTGGTAAGGTGTTATTTTCACCATTAATAAGGCTAGTTTCATCTGTAGTTTTTTGATTTTTTTAAATTATGGTAAGCAATCAAGGCCAATGTCAGTGGTTCTTTCCGAGGTTGCTTATGCAATATAAAAATTTTAGAGTTATGCTAATGGAAGGAGACTTGTATTATCTTGGTTCTGTAGTGATTTATATGGTACTTGGGTCTATTGATGTTATATGAGAGAGGCCAGAAAGGTCAGTGATATTCATTCTTTCTGGGGTTCAACAGTGAAATAATGAGGAAGCAGACTTTTTTAGTTGAAAGAGGAATAAAAGCTCTTTGGGGGATCCTCTTTTTTTGGAATTTGTTGCTCTGTTTTCCTTCAGCTGATGTTATTTCCAATTCTTATTGAACAAGACTAGATGTTTGGTTTTGTTTAATAAGGTTGAAAGATTTGGATGGGTTGCAAGATGACACAACAGAGTGAAAAAATGAATGAATTCTTGAGAAGTTATAGGTGCCACCAACTGAAAGATGTGGCTGCTTTGGTTAGGTAGCAAACAATAAAGAGCATACCAGTGGGAGGTGATATTGCCAAATTACAAGGTTTAAGGCAAAAGCAAAACATACATGAATTAGGGTAATGATGAGAGGCATAATAGATCTTAATGTCATAAAGAACTTGGTCTATGATTGGGCAAAATGTTAGATTCAACTTGCTTTTTCCCAATTGTGCACATGAGGCTTTGTTGAGTCAAATTGATGTAGAATGGGATACCCTCAATGGAGGTTCATTGAAAAGTTAGATTGTCCTTATACAATTAAACCATATTTGATGTTTTTATTTCATAAAAAAGGGGCCCACTGATTCTTTCATCAAAATTTGGCTTAATAACCTGGAGGTTATGGGCTTGAACCTGTGGGCAACCACTTTGTGCGAATAATATCCAATCTATCCCTCCTAAACCCCCATTAATGGAGACTAAATTAGGTGTCATTTTGATGTTATTTGTTCATGTTGAGGGCTTCGGTATAATCTTTAAAGTGAACTTTGATTACCTCAAAATGGATTTTTCACATGTAAAAGTTTTGTTACTAAATTTTGTTTTATCTTTTATGTTTGCTAACTTTCTATTTTTATCTTGTTGATTGTTGACGTTAATCGGAAAATTGGCCTATTAAAGTTTTTGCTTTTGTGATTCTCCTGATTAGTAACTGTAGATTATTGAAAATGAACGTGGGATTGTCACTGCTATTATATGTATAGTTGATAGAGCATATGATAGGATGCAAATATTTCACTGACAATGTATAACCTTCTTAAGATTCTGCAGTCAGGAATCATACTGGTTCGAAGCTAAGGCTTTGATGCTCCTTTCATGTTTTGCTTGACTAGCTACATTGATGTAAGAGGGGAACTGAAATAGCTTAAATGGATGCTAGTCCTATGATGATGGTACTGTCTCAAAACTAATTCACAATGAGCGGAGGGGCTCACAAGGTTCATATACTAGTTCATGAGTCACTGTTATACTGATGTGCGACAAACTCTAAACACTCACCGCATGTGCGGACCTAATTGGACATGGATGTGTGGTCCCACTTAGAAGAACCAAAGACATATTCAGGGACATAACAAAGTGCACTAATGGCACAAAGAAAAGGGGAACCACTACCCTATCAATGAAATTGAAGCAAGGAGTCTTGGCCAAAGTCTCTTGAAGCCTAGCTTTGTTATCATGTGAAGTTTTTCAGTTTACTGATAGAGAGAAGATTATGGAGGGGTCTTGTCAGAGGACAAAAAGAATGTTGTAACCTTACCTCTCACTCTCACATTTTATTCATAGTTACACAATGGAAACAAAGATACAAGTATACCCTAAATAGGTATACTTAGTACAATAACAGATCATAATACTATTATTAGTACTCTAAACGGGTATAAGCCTGATGATTGCAATCTTGCCAACTTTTCTATGAAGGGCTTGCTTGTTAAATAGAATTCAACTTAGGAATCCAGAATTAGCAAAAATTGGTTGTTTGTTTGGCAAGATTCTTGTGAACATAGGAATTTGACTCCAAACTCCGTAGGAATTTCATTTTCTCACCAATACAACCATGTGAACATTTTTACCTAGTTATTTAAGTTTCATAGTTATTTAAGTTTCATTTCTATCCATAAAGGATATATTTTTTTAGAGAAAATTAAAGTCTGATTAGCTTTAGTCAAGAAATAATTCTAATCAGCTTTAGTCTGATTAGCTTTAGCTTTGTTGACGTTGAAGGTCATTTTAATAATTCTAAGTTTGAGTTTGTGAACATAATATGATATTTTTTGGCCTGTAAAGCTATTAAATAAGCAGAAATTTGAATATTTTGCTGGTATAGGTTACTCTTCCTTAACTAGTCTATTAGTGTATCATAACAACAATTATTCTAGTGTTTAAGAATCCCTAGTTTTTTTTTAATAATAGAGAGTTCTTAGCAAAGGGAAAAGTGCACGGGGATCACATTGATTGTATGGTGTGTAACGAAAGGTTAATTTTTGGCTGATGCATCTCAATACAATATATGACTTAGAATTTTTGGATTTGCATTTTATACGTCGCTACTTGGGGAAAGTCATATGGTTGGTTGTATTTGTAAAGCATGTAAAGTGCTATGGGATGTAGACTCATATTAAATTTGTTCAATTGACACAAAATAGTCTGTTACGACTTGAATAAATTGAGCACTGCGTAAAAATTGCATTAGTTTAATGATGAATTGATGATGATTTGATATGGGTACCTAATGATAGCTGTTCCAGAATGTTCGGCACTAGTTTAGGTTTGCCCCTTAAAGGTGTTCTTGGGCCTGCACATTATTAGGGTCCGGCTGTTTGGGCTGGAATGCCCACCATTGGTCTTTTCTTCTGGATAAAGGGCAATTTAATTGTTTGTAACATTGAAGTATCTGAAGACACGATCAAATTTTCATCATTGTCCTGTTAGTTTGTCCCAACTATTTGGGGTCAGCTATGTGAAATATGTATTTCCATTTTTCTCGATTAAGGCCATATTTTCTGTTAAATCTAGTGTAAAAATTTATTCTCCTTTTTCTCCAGAATAGATGTTCTTCATAATCTAGTGTGATAGTGGAAAAATTAGTTGAAATTATTCCCATTGACACATAATGTATATTTCTTATATTCTAATAATAGATTTTTTATCATGATGATCCAGGTTGTTTTCCTTGAACCAGCTGAAGCACGCGCAGCTTTTAGAGGTTTAGCATACAAGCGTTACAAGTATGGTTTTTTTTCCTTGATCTTTATTAATAATGTGGTAAGCAATTTGAACAAGTCATAGATATTTGTGGCCAAGCCCTTTGGCTTTAGTATCCTTCCTTCACACGCCACTCAAGTTGGCTATTTTTTATTTTGTAGCGGGAATAATCCTAACCATGTATTTTTTGAATTCATGGTTGTAACACAAATCTAGGATACATGCCAAATGACTATGTTTTGGTTTTTCTTAGGTTTTAATTTGGTTGGAATTCAAAGTTACCCAAGCTAAATCTTACCTGCTGCTACAGGTTTGTTTGTTTTCGGGTGGGTGGGAGGATTGTTTTACATGGACTAGACAAATGGCTTTGACTAGAGTGGTTTCGGATCATTGCCCCATTATTTTTTATGATTCTAAGGTGAGATGTGGTCCTTGTCTGTTCAGATTTGAAAATATGTGGGTGGAGCATAGATGTTTTAGGAATAGGTTTAGAGAGTGGTGGTTGGAAGATAGTGTCCAAGGATAGGAAGATTACATGTTTATGAAAAAGCTGGATTTTATTAAGCATAAGTTGAAGGTATGGAACAATGATGAATTTGGGGATGTTGGCAAATAGGATGATATTGGATAGGAGAAGAGGAAATAGGATGAAGAAGAAGAAAGGAATAAACTTGAAGAGGTGGTTATTAAAGAGGAAATAATTGTGAGACAAAAGTTTAAGAGTCAAGTGGGTTAAGGAAGGTGACAACAATTCCAAATTTTTTCATAGGATGGCCAATGGAAATAGGTCGAGGAAAACCATAGAGAAACTTGAAATAGATGATGAGAGGATTATTGAGGATAAGAAGTTGAGTGAAAAAGAGATGATTAATTTCTTTGCCAATTTATACTTGGCTGATGATAGAAGTAGACCTTTTTAATTGGACTTGATTGGTATCCTATAAATGAAGGAATGGCTAGATAGTTGTAGAAGTCTTTCGAGATTGAGCAAGTTAAGAAAACTGTTTTTGAGTGTAGTAGAGACAAAGTTTACTATGACGATTTATTAGGTGTGTTGGGACAAATTGGAGGAGGATTTGATGAAAGTTTTTGAAGAATTTTTCCATAATGGGGTGGTTAATGCAGTTACTAATGCTTTATTTATTTGTTTGATTCCGAAGAAAGATAACTTGTTGAAGCTGAAAGGATTTTTGGCTTATAATTATAAGTTTAGTGACTAGTTTGTATAAGATTATAGCTAATGTTTTTTTGGTTAGGCATGTGGAGCATACTGGGAAATTAGGCAAGGTGATTCATCATCTCATTTCTTATTCACTCTAGTTGTTGAAGGGTTAAATAGGTTAATTAAAAGAACGTAGAGGTGTAATTTGGTTGAAGGTTTTGTGGTTTTGGTAGGGAGGAAACTCTGTCTCATTTGTAATTTGTAGATGACACGATTTACTTTTCCTCAAGGAATGAGGTGAAATTTAAGAATTTGGAGAAAATGTTAATGTGTTGGAGTTGATTTCTGGTCTTTAAATAAACAAGGAAAAAAGTCAAATTGTGGGGGATAATTCTAGTCAAGAAAAATTTGAGAGATTGGCCTGGAACTTGGGATGTATTGTGGGTGGGTGGCTGCTGAGATATTTAGGTTTTCCATCAGGCGATAATCCAATGTCTAGCACATTTTGGGACCCTATTATTGAGAGAGTTGAGAAAATGTTAGATAGGTGGAAAAAACATTTATTTCTAGGGGGATAGGTTAATGTTAGTGCACGTTGTGTGGCTAGTATTTCCATTTATTTTTTGTCTTTATTCAAAATGTCTTGCTTGGTGGCAAGGAGGGTTAAGGGGCTGATGAGGGATTTTTTATGGAAAGTGTGGAAGAAGAAAAAGATCACTTGATTAGATGGGNTGAATAAAACTTGGCAAACCATGCTTTTGGGAGTTTGTTTAAGGCCATATAAAGCCTTATGAAGTCAGCATACTTGATTAGGACGATGATCCAATCAAGAAGGATCCATAAACACCACCTCAGATAAATTTCCATGTTAGAGCATCAAACCCAAAAACAATTAGCAATGGGTAGAGTAACCCCTCAAATATATTAACCAATCTTGGTGGTCCTAATTATTTGATATGAGATATAAACTTTCTTAACACCCTTTTTTGCGTTGGACACTGGCCTGCACTTGGGGTCAACAAACAAATAACCTTGCATATTTAGAAATACAAATAGGTAGCAGACTTGACCCACCGGTCACCCAAGATCCAGATCTGGTGCTATGTNCATGGTATGTATGTTGCTTCTTTAGCATCTTTGTATACATTTTCGATTATTTGGGATTTTAGATTTTTTCAGGATCTCAATGATAGAGAGTATTCATAATTCTTAGGGCTTTTTTCATGCTTAATGATGTCAAATTGTCTCCAAATACTGTTAAAGTTTTTATTTTTATGTTTTATATTTNGTTAATTATGCTTACAAAGTAAAAATAGAATGAAAAGAAAGAGAATAATATTAGAACACAAGTCTATGTAACATTAATCTAAAATACACAATAAAAATCCTTATATATTAGGGCAACATAAAAATAATGAAAACGCCTAAACTACCCCATATTAAGTACACTAGACTACTCTAACATGACTAAATGTCCAAAGGCATCCCCTTCCCATTATTTAGCAATTGGAAAGCAGTCTAGGGTTCTAAGTCATGTCATATCACTATGTTGAAGAATTGAACTGTAAATTGTGGTTGTTCCTTAGGGAACCAATTCCCCATTGGTAAGGTGTTATTTTCACCATTAATAAGGCTAGTTTCATCTGTAGTTTTTTGATTTTTTTAAATTATGGTAAGCAATCAAGGCCAATGTCAGTGGTTCTTTCCGAGGTTGCTTATGCAATATAAAAATTTTAGAGGTATGCTAATGGAAGGAGACTTGTATTATCTTGGTTCTGTAGTGATTTATATGGTACTTGGGTCTATTGATGTTATATGAGAGAGGCCAGAAAGGTCAGTGATATTCATTCTTTCTGGGGTTCAACAGTGAAATAATGAGGAAGCAGACTTTTTTAGTTGAAAGAGGAATAAAAGCTCTTTGGGGGATCCTCTTTTTTTGGAATTTGTTGCTCTGTTTTCCTTCAGCTGATGTTATTTCCAATTCTTATTGAACAAGACTAGATGTTTGGTTTTGTTTAATAAGGTTGAAAGATTTGGATGGGTTGCAAGATGACACAACAGAGTGAAAAAATGAATGAATTCTTGAGAAGTTATAGGTGCCACCAACTGAAAGATGTGGCTGCTTTGGTTAGGTAGCAAACAATAAAGAGCATACCAGTGGGAGGTGATATTGCCAAATTACAAGGTTTAAGGCAAAAGCAAAACATACATGAATTAGGGTAATGATGAGAGGCATAATAGATCTTAATGTCATAAAGAACTTGGTCTATGATTGGGCAAAATGTTAGATTCAACTTGCTTTTTCCCAATTGTGCACATGAGGCTTTGTTGAGTCAAATTGATGTAGAATGGGATACCCTCAATGGAGGTTCATTGAAAAGTTAGATTGTCCTTATACAATTAAACCATATTTGATGTTTTTATTTCATAAAAAAGGGGCCCACTGATTCTTTCATCAAAATTTGGCTTAATAACCTGGAGGTTATGGGCTTGAACCTGTGGGCAACCACTTTGTGCGAATAATATCCAATCTATCCCTCCTAAACCCCCATTAATGGAGACTAAATTAGGTGTCATTTTGATGTTATTTGTTCATGTTGAGGGCTTCGGTATAATCTTTAAAGTGAACTTTGATTACCTCAAAATGGATTTTTCACATGTAAAAGTTTTGTTACTAAATTTTGTTTTATCTTTTATGTTTGCTAACTTTCTATTTTTATCTTGTTGATTGTTGACGTTAATCGGAAAATTGGCCTATTAAAGTTTTTGCTTTTGTGATTCTCCTGATTAGTAACTGTAGATTATTGAAAATGAACGTGGGATTGTCACTGCTATTATATGTATAGTTGATAGAGCATATGATAGGATGCAAATATTTCACTGACAATGTATAACCTTCTTAAGATTCTGCAGTCAGGAATCATACTGGTTCGAAGCTAAGGCTTTGATGCTCCTTTCATGTTTTGCTTGACTAGCTACATTGATGTAAGAGGGGAACTGAAATAGCTTAAATGGATGCTAGTCCTATGATGATGGTACTGTCTCAAAACTAATTCACAATGAGCGGAGGGGCTCACAAGGTTCATATACTAGTTCATGAGTCACTGTTATACTGATGTGCGACAAACTCTAAACACTCACCGCATGTGCGGACCTAATTGGACATGGATGTGTGGTCCCACTTAGAAGAACCAAAGACATATTCAGGGACATAACAAAGTGCACTAATGGCACAAAGAAAAGGGGAACCACTACCCTATCAATGAAATTGAAGCAAGGAGTCTTGGCCAAAGTCTCTTGAAGCCTAGCTTTGTTATCATGTGAAGTTTTTCAGTTTACTGATAGAGAGAAGATTATGGAGGGGTCTTGTCAGAGGACAAAAAGAATGTTGTAACCTTACCTCTCACTCTCACATTTTATTCATAGTTACACAATGGAAACAAAGATACAAGTATACCCTAAATAGGTATACTTAGTACAATAACAGATCATAATACTATTATTAGTACTCTAAACGGGTATAAGCCTGATGATTGCAATCTTGCCAACTTTTCTATGAAGGGCTTGCTTGTTAAATAGAATTCAACTTAGGAATCCAGAATTAGCAAAAATTGGTTGTTTGTTTGGCAAGATTCTTGTGAACATAGGAATTTGACTCCAAACTCCGTAGGAATTTCATTTTCTCACCAATACAACCATGTGAACATTTTTACCTAGTTATTTAAGTTTCATAGTTATTTAAGTTTCATTTCTATCCATAAAGGATATATTTTTTTAGAGAAAATTAAAGTCTGATTAGCTTTAGTCAAGAAATAATTCTAATCAGCTTTAGTCTGATTAGCTTTAGCTTTGTTGACGTTGAAGGTCATTTTAATAATTCTAAGTTTGAGTTTGTGAACATAATATGATATTTTTTGGCCTGTAAAGCTATTAAATAAGCAGAAATTTGAATATTTTGCTGGTATAGGTTACTCTTCCTTAACTAGTCTATTAGTGTATCATAACAACAATTATTCTAGTGTTTAAGAATCCCTAGTTTTTTTTTAATAATAGAGAGTTCTTAGCAAAGGGAAAAGTGCACGGGGATCACATTGATTGTATGGTGTGTAACGAAAGGTTAATTTTTGGCTGATGCATCTCAATACAATATATGACTTAGAATTTTTGGATTTGCATTTTATACGTCGCTACTTGGGGAAAGTCATATGGTTGGTTGTATTTGTAAAGCATGTAAAGTGCTATGGGATGTAGACTCATATTAAATTTGTTCATTTGACACAAAATAGTCTGTTACGACTTGAATAAATTGAGCACCGCGTAAAAATTGCATTAGTTTAATGATGAATTGATGATGATTTGACATGGGTACCTAATGATAGCTGTTCCAGAATGTTCGGCACTAGTTTAGGTTTGCCCCTTAAAGGTGTTCTTGGGCCTGCACATTATTAGGGTCCGGCTGTTTGGGCTGGAATGCCCACCATTGGTCTTTTCTTGTGGATAAAGGGCAATTTAATTGTTTGTAACATTGAAGTATCTGAAGACACGATCAAATTTTCATCATTGTCCTGTTAGTTTGTCCCAACTATTTGGGGTCAGCTATGTGAAATATGTATTTCCATTTTTCTCGATTAAGGCCATATTTTCTGTTAAATCTAGTGTAAAAATTTATTCTCCTTTTTCTCCAGAATAGATGTTCTTCATAATCTAGTGTGATAGTGGAAAAATTAGTTGAAATTATTCCCATTGACACATAATGTATATTTCTTATATTCTAATAATAGATTTTTTATCATGATGATCCAGGTTGTTTTCCTTGAACCAGCTGAAGCACGCGCAGCTTTTAGAGGTTTAGCATACAAGCGTTACAAGTATGGTTTTTTTTCCTTGATCTTTATTAATAATGTGGTAAGCAATTTGAACAAGTCATAGATATTTGTGGCCAAGCCCTTTGGCTTTAGTATCCTTCCTTCACACGCCACTCAAGTTGGCTATTTTTTATTTTGTAGCGGGAATAATCCTAACCATGTATTTTTTGAATTCATGGTTGTAACACAAATCTAGGATACATGCCAAATGACTATGTTTTGGTTTTTCTTAGGTTTTAATTTGGTTGGAATTCAAAGTTACCCAAGCTAAATCTTACCTGCTGCTACAGGTTTGTTTGTTTTCGGGTGGGTGGGAGGATTGTTTTACATGGACTAGACAAATGGCTTTGACTAGAGTGGTTTCGGATCATTGCCCCATTATTTTTTATGATTCTAAGGTGAGATGTGGTCCTTGTCTGTTCAGATTTGAAAATATGTGGGTGGAGCATAGATGTTTTAGGAATAGGTTTAGAGAGTGGTGGTTGGAAGATAGTGTCCAAGGATAGGAAGATTACATGTTTATGAAAAAGCTGGATTTTATTAAGCATAAGTTGAAGGTATGGAACAATGATGAATTTGGGGATGTTGGCAAATAGGATGATATTGGATAGGAGAAGAGGAAATAGGATGAAGAAGAAGAAAGGAATAAACTTGAAGAGGTGGTTATTAAAGAGGAAATAATTGTGAGACAAAAGTTTAAGAGTCAAGTGGGTTAAGGAAGGTGACAACAATTCCAAATTTTTTCATAGGATGGCCAATGGAAATAGGTCGAGGAAAACCATAGAGAAACTTGAAATAGATGATGAGAGGATTATTGAGGATAAGAAGTTGAGTGAAAAAGAGATGATTAATTTCTTTGCCAATTTATACTTGGCTGATGATAGAAGTAGACCTTTTTAATTGGACTTGATTGGTATCCTATAAATGAAGGAATGGCTAGATAGTTGTAGAAGTCTTTCGAGATTGAGCAAGTTAAGAAAACTGTTTTTGAGTGTAGTAGAGACAAAGTTTACTATGACGATTTATTAGGTGTGTTGGGACAAATTGGAGGAGGATTTGATGAAAGTTTTTGAAGAATTTTTCCATAATGGGGTGGTTAATGCAGTTACTAATGCTTTATTTATTTGTTTGATTCCGAAGAAAGATAACTTGTTGAAGCTGAAAGGATTTTTGGCTTATAATTATAAGTTTAGTGACTAGTTTGTATAAGATTATAGCTAATGTTTTTTTGGTTAGGCATGTGGAGCATACTGGGAAATTAGGCAAGGTGATTCATCATCTCATTTCTTATTCACTCTAGTTGTTGAAGGGTTAAATAGGTTAATTAAAAGAACGTAGAGGTGTAATTTGGTTGAAGGTTTTGTGGTTTTGGTAGGGAGGAAACTCTGTCTCATTTGTAATTTGTAGATGACACGATTTACTTTTCCTCAAGGAATGAGGTGAAATTTAAGAATTTGGAGAAAATGTTAATGTGTTGGAGTTGATTTCTGGTCTTTAAATAAACAAGGAAAAAAGTCAAATTGTGGGGGATAATTCTAGTCAAGAAAAATTTGAGAGATTGGCCTGGGACTTGGGATGTATTGTGGGTGGGTGGCTGCTGAGATATTTAGGTTTTCCATCAGGCGATAATCCAATGTCTAGCACATTTTGGGACCCTATTATTGAGAGAGTTGAGAAAATGTTAGATAGGTGGAAAAAACATTTATTTCTAGGGGGATAGGTTAATGTTAGTGCACGTTGTGTGGCTAGTATTTCCATTTATTTTTTGTCTTTATTCAAAATGTCTTGCTTGGTGGCAAGGAGGGTTAAGGGGCTGATGAGGGATTTTTTATGGAAAGTGTGGAAGAAGAAAAAGATCACTTGATTAGATGGGAGGTGGTGTCTAGGCCTAAGATGAAGGTGGTCCACCAATGGATAATTTGTTGAAAAATAATGTGACTTTAGTGGAAAAATGGTTGTGAAGATTTCCTTTGGAGCAAGATTCACTGTGACATGAGATTATTAGGAGCAAATATGGGTTACATGCTAATGAGTGGGATGCCAAGGGGGTTGAAAGAGGCACCTTTAGGAGTTCATGAAAATTCATTTCTCAAGGGTTGCCTAATTTTTGTGAGAGGGTCAAGTTCAAGGTGGAAAATGGGTTTAAAGTACGTTTTTGGGAGAATGTGTAGAGGGGGGAATCTTCTTTTTCGACATTATTTCCTTGCCTTCATTTTGTATCTTGTCATCATGGTATGTATGTTGCTTCTTTAGCATCTTTGTATACATTTTCGATTATTTGGGATTTAGATTTTTTCAGGATCTCAATGATAGAGAGTATTCATAATTCTCAGGGCTTTTTTCATGCTTAATGATGTCAAATTGTCTCCAAATACTGTTAAAGTTTTTATTTTTATGTTTTATATTTATGTTTATGAGCATAAGTTAGTGTAGGGTAATATTATAATTACCCTAGATATTAGTTCAATATCACTGATTATTGTAAGAGGGTGAAGGGCTACACAGCCTAGCGCAACTGATTATTCATTTTCTTTTGTCTCTTTTTCTCTAACCTTAATATTACTTTTACTATTTCAACTTGGTATCAAAGTATTTTTCCAGAAAAATTACAAGATTAACTAAAAAAAAAAAACAGGTCTCTTCGTTGCTGATGTCATCCACTATAAAGTGATGTTAGCATTTTTCGGCAACGAGAATTCATGGGCTTGATCAATTTTTCAAGTTAGGAATTATGGTTATATTTTGATAATTTTTTGAACTCATCTAGATGTAGTTTTCTATTTTTGAATGTTTTTCTCAAAAATAGGCCTTCTTTTTTCGATCTATGGATTTGAAGCCTGGTTTTGGGATTTGTTACNTCTTTAAATAAACAAGGAAAAAAGTCAAATTGTGGGGGATAATTCTAGTCAAGAAAAATTTGAGAGATTGGCCTGGGACTTGGGATGTATTGTGGGTGGGTGGCTACTGAGATATTTAGGTTTTCCATCAGGCGATAATCCAATGTCTAGCACATTTTGGGACCCTGTTATTGAGAGAGTTGAGAAAATGTTAGATAGGTGGAAAAAACATTTATTTCTAGGGGGATAGGTTAATGTTAGTGCAGGTTGTGTGGCTAGTATTTCCATTTATTTTTTGTCTTTATTCAAAATGTCTTGCTTGGTGGCAAGGAGGGTTAAGGGGCTTATGAGGGATTTTTTATGGAAAGTGTGGAAGAAGAAAAAGATCACTTGATTAGATGGGAGGTGGTGTCTAGGCCTAAGATGAAGGTGGTCCACCAATGGATAATTTGTTGAAAAATAATGTGACTTTAGTGGAAAAATGGTTGTGAAGATTTCCTTTGGAACAAGATTCACTGTGACATGAGATTATTAGGAGCAAATATGGGTTACATGCTAATGAGTGGGATGCCAAGGGGGTTGAAAGAGGCACCTTTAGGAGTTCATGAAAATTCATTTCTCAAGGGTTGCCTAATTTTTGTGAGAGGGTCAAGTTCAAGGTGGAAAATGGGTTTAAAGTACGTTTTTGGGAGAATGTGTAGAGGGGGGAATCTTCTTTTTCGACATTATTTCCTTGCCTTCATTTTGTATCTTGTCATCATGGTATGTATGTTGCTTCTTTAGCATCTTTGTATACATTTTCGATTATTTGGGATTTAGATTTTTTCAGGATCTCAATGATAGAGAGTATTCATAATTCTCAGGGCTTTTTTCATGCTTAATGATGTCAAATTGTCTCCAAATACTGTTAAAGTTTTTATTTTTATGTTTTATATTTATGTTTATGAGCATAAGTTAGTGNGCAAAATGGATTTTTCACATGTAAAAGTTTTGTTACTAAATTTTGTTTAATCTTTTATGTTTGCTAACTTTCTATTTTTATCTTGTTGATTGTTGACGTTAATCGGNTCAAAATGGATTTTTCACATGTAAAAGTTTTGTTACTAAATTTTGTTTTATCTTTTATGTTTGCTAACTTTCTATTTTTATCTTGTTGATTGTTGACGTTAATCGGAAAATTGGCCTATTAAAGTTTTTGCTTTTGTGATTCTCCTGATTAGTAACTGTAGATNCTCTTTTTCTCTAACCTTAATATTACTTTTACTATTTCAACTTGGTATCAAAGTATTTTTCCAGAAAAATTACAAGAGTAACTAAAAAAAAAACAGGTCTCTTCGTTGCTGATGTCATCCACTATAAAGTGATGTTAGCATTTTCCGGCAACGAGAATTCATGGGCTTGATCAATTTTTCAAGTTAGGAATTATGGTTATATNGGAAAATTGGCCTATTAAAGTTTTTGCTTTTGTGATTCTCCTGATTAGTAACTGTAGATTATTGAAAATGAACGTGGGATTGTCACTGCTATTATATGTATAGTTGATAGAGCATATGATATGATGCAAATATTTCACTGACAATGTATAACCTTCTTAAGATTCTGCAGTCAGGAATCATACTGGTTCGAAGCTAAGGCTTTGATGCTCCTTTCATGTTTTGCTTGACTAGCTACATTGATGTAAGAGGGGAACTGAAATAGCTTAAATGGATGCTAGTCCTATGATGATGGTACTGTCTCAAAACTAATTCACAATGAGCGGAGGGGCTCACAAGGTTCATATACTAGTTCATGAGTCACTGTTATACTGATGTGCGACAAACTCTAAACACTCACCGCATGTGCGGACCTAATTGGACATGGATGTGTGGTCCCACTTAGAAGAACCAAAGACATATTCAGGGACATAACAAAGTGCACTAATGGCACAAAGAAAAGGGGAACCACTACCCTATCAATGAAATTGAAGCAAGGAGTCTTGGCCAAAGTCTCTTGAAGCCTAGCTTTGTTATCATGTTAAGTTTTTCAGTTTACTGATAGAGAGAAGATTATGGAGGGGTCTTGTCAGAGGACAAAAAGAATGTTGTAACCTTACCTCTCACTCTCACATTTTATTCATAGTTACACAATGGAAACAAAGATACAAGTATACCCTAAATAGGTATACTTAGTACAATAACAGATCATAATACTATTATTAGTACTCTAAACGGGTATAAGCCTGATGATTGCAATCTTGCCAACTTTTCTATGAAGGGCTTGCTTGTTAAATAGAATTCAACTTAGGAATCCAGAATTAGCAAAAATTGGTTGTTTGTTTGGCAAGATTCTTGTGAACATAGGAATTTGACTCCAAACTCCGTAGGAATTTCATTTTCTCACCAATACAACCATGTGAACATTTTTACCTAGTTATTTAAGTTTCATAGTTATTTAAGTTTCATTTCTATCCATAAAGGATATATTTTTTTAGAGAAAATTAAAGTCTGATTAGCTTTAGTCAAGAAATAATTCTAATCAGCTTTAGTCTGATTAGCTTTAGCTTTGTTGACGTTGAAGGTCATTTTAATAATTCTAAGTTTGAGTTTGTGAACATAATATGATATTTTTTGGCCTGTAAAGCTATTAAATAAGCAGAAATTTGAATATTTTGCTGGTATAGGTTACTCTTCCTTAACTAGTCTATTAGTGTATCATAACAACAATTATTCTAGTGTTTAAGAATCCCTAGTTTTTTTTTAATAATAGAGAGTTCTTAGCAAAGGGAAAAGTGCACGGGGATCACATTGATTGTATGGTGTGTAACGAAAGGTTAATTTTTGGCTGATGCATCTCAATACAATATATGACTTAGAATTTTTGGATTTGCATTTTATACGTCGCTACTTGGGGAAAGTCATATGGTTGGTTGTATTTGTAAAGCATGTAAAGTGCTATGGGATGTAGACTCATATTAAATTTGTTCATTTGACACAAAATAGTCTGTTACGACTTGAATAAATTGAGCACCGCGTAAAAATTGCATTAGTTTAATGATGAATTGATGATGATTTGACATGGGTACCTAATGATAGCTGTTCCAGAATGTTCGGCACTAGTTTAGGTTTGCCCCTTAAAGGTGTTCTTGGGCCTGCACATTATTAGGGTCCGGCTGTTTGGGCTGGAATGCCCACCATTGGTCTTTTCTTGTGGATAAAGGGCAATTTAATTGTTTGTAACATTGAAGTATCTGAAGACACGATCAAATTTTCATCATTGTCCTGTTAGTTTGTCCCAACTATTTGGGGTCAGCTATGTGAAATATGTATTTCCATTTTTCTCGATTAAGGCCATATTTTCTGTTAAATCTAGTGTAAAAATTTATTCTCCTTTTTCTCCAGAATAGATGTTCTTCATAATCTAGTGTGATAGTGGAAAAATTAGTTGAAATTATTCCCATTGACACATAATGTATATTTCTTATATTCTAATAATAGATTTTTTATCATGATGATCCAGGTTGTTTTCCTTGAACCAGCTGAAGCACGCGCAGCTTTTAGAGGTTTAGCATACAAGCGTTACAAGTACGGTTTTTTTTCCTTGATCTTTATTAATAATGTGGTAAGCAATTTGAACAAGTCATAGATATTTGTGGCCAAGCCCTTTGGCTTTAGTATCCTTCCTTCACACGCCACTCAAGTTGGCTATTTTTTATTTTGTAGCGGGAATAATCCTAACCATGTATTTTTTGAATTCATGGTTGTAACACAAATCTAGGATACATGCCAAATGACTATGTTTTGGTTTTTCTTAGGTTTTAATTTGGTTGGAATTCAAAGTTACCCAAGCTAAATCTTACCTGCTGCTACAGGTTTGTTTGTTTTCGGGNAAGTATGTACTCATTAGCATTTCATGTGTATTATAAGACCTTAATATTATGTAAAAATGTGTTTATTTCATAAAAATTAAGTGTTTGAAACTAATTTAAGTGACTTTCGCCTCAAGTCAAGCCTTTTTTCCCCTCAAATTTAAATTTATTCTTGTATAAATTGATGTTAACCTAATAAATATGTTGAATTAATAAATTATTTAGCATATCTTTATAAATTAATGGATTGCATTTGTGTTTCTATGCGTTTCCATATTTTTTCTGCGTTTCCGAAACGTTTCTATTTTTGAGTTGACCAAAACGGTACTTCGAAACAAAATTTTGATCCTTGACTTGTCTCTCCTTATCACCCGTTTTGCTAATAGAGGTAACTCTGCATATGTGGTTGCTCAACCATCTTCAATATCTCGACTCAATGATTCAAGAGTTAGTATTCATAAGTCTGGTATTTCTTCCCTATTCTCTAATTTTCGACCGTTAAACTCACATATTGTGTTAGTTGAGGGTACTTTTCAACTAGTATATGGGACTGACATTCTCCATCTACTGAATCTATGCTAGTAACTTCTGATTGGGTCATCCCTCCTTACAGAAGTTACGTCAAGTTATCCCTAGTTTGAGTTTTTCTGTGTTATAATGTGAGGCTTGTTAATTAGGTAATAATCAACACAGTTCCTTTCTTCTTAGTTCTTCAAGTCATAAGTCTCGTCCATTCAATGTTCTTTATACAGACATCTGTGCTCCAATAACAGTCATAACTATCATTGGTTTTTAATATTTTATAATCTTTGTTGATGATTTCTCACGTCTGATTTGGTTATTTTTATAAAAGACTTGATTATTTCTTATAAAAGTCAGATCTGAGTTGCCTAAGGTCTCTAGTACTTTTTATAATGAAATTTTGGTTCAGTTTGATGTACGTATTAAAATTCTTTGGTTTGACAATACTTTTGAGTATATTCAATCGTTTATGAAAATCTTTTGTACAGACCATTGCATTATCCATCACACCGCCTGTCCACATACCTCCCAACAAAATGATGTTGAACATAAACATAGTTATTTGTTAGATGTTGCCCGCACTTTGATGTTTAACAGAAATGTATTGAAACCATATTAGGCTAATGTCGTTCTTACTTCGGTATGTCATTTGGTCTCATTACTCGTGTTTTTGATTGTGTTGTATTTGTTTATCTTCTTGGTCCGAGTTGAGATAAACTTTTATCTCGCTCAGTTAAGTGTGTCTTTTTGGGATATTCTCACTCAAAAAGGTTATCGCTTTCATGACCTTATTTCTCGTTGATTCTATGTCAATGCTAATGTTACCTTTTTTGAGTCATTTTTTTCTATGTTAGGATATACATTTTTTTTTCAGATTTAACCTTTCTCAGTCCGGGGGAGCTCTTGTTGCCCATTCTACCAGATTGTGCATCTTTGTCCTTCCTTGTTACTACTTCTCCAGTTTATCGTCGTTCTAAGGACAAACTGGTTGTTCCATATGCTCAAACTCCATAGTAATCTCTTGATTCTACTGAGGTCCAGCCCTCTGAACTGTCAGGTAGCTCATCGTCTTCTGATTTGCCTATTGCATTGGGGAAAGATACTTGTACTTGTATCCAACTTTTCATGTCTAATTTTGTCTCTTTACATCAGCTTTCCTCATTTTTTTGTGGTTTTACATCAACATTTTCTTCTGTATTTGTTCCTAGTTCCTTGCAACAGACATTGACATCTTTTGGATGGAAATTGGTTATAGATAACGAAATGAAAGCCTTTCTTGACAATTATATATGGGATCAAACCCCTCTTCCTTCTAGTAAGCAGCTTGTCAACTGCCGTTGGGTCATTTTGATGGTTGTGTTGAGTGTTTGAAGGCACAGTTGGTTACTAAAGGCTACACCCAGACATATGGTATGGATTATAGTAAGACTTTTTTTGCTGGTTACTCATGTTAACTCTATCAGAGTTCTTATTTCTGTTGCCATTAATTTTGATTGACCCTTGTATGAACTTGACATAAAGAATGCTATTTTACATGGAGATCTACAAGGAGGTATTTATGGCTTAACCTCCAGATTATGTTGCTTTTGGGAAGGAACAATTAGTGTGTTGTTTGAAGAAAGCATTGTATGGCTTAAAACAGTCACCACGTGGTTGGTTTAATAAATTTAGTGTAGTCGTACTTTAATTTAGTTTTGAGCACTCCACTTCAGACCATTTAGTTTTTATTCGTAGGTCTGCTATAGGTGGTATCATTGTTATTGTATATGTTGATGACATTATCATTAGTGGCAATAACTCAGATGGTACCCACTTCAAGATCTATTTGGGAGAGCAATTTTATATCAAAGATTTAGGACTTCTTCGGTACGTCCTAGAGATTGAGGTTTCTCGGTCAAAGAAATGTATCAGTTTGTGCCAACGAAAGTAAGGATTGGATTTATTTTCTGAGACTAGTACTCTTGGTGCACGTTTAGTTGATACTCGTATGAATTCTACAATTAAATTATATGCTGAGAGTGGAGAGTTTTTTTGATGATATAGGGTGGTATCGGAGGTTGGTTTGTAAGCTGATTTATCTAATAGTTATATGCCCTGATATTGCATATGTTGTTGGTGTGGTTAGTCAATTCATGTATACCTCTCGAAAGCCTCATTAGGAGGCGGTTTGTCGTATTCTTCGGTATTTAAAAGGGGCTTCAGGGAAAGGAGTATTATATCAGTCATTATCATCCATTATTGTTACTAGTTTCTCTGATGCTGATTAGACAGGTAGTCATGGTGATTGATGATCTATTTCTGGCTACTGTATGTTTATTGGGGGTAACCTTGTTACTGTGCGAAATAAGAAACCGAATGTAGTTGCACAATCTAGTGCGGAGGCTGAATATGAAGCTATGGCTCATACTGCGTGTGAGATGTTGTGGGTTCATTCTTTACTTTGTGATATGGGTATTAGTGTTATTTTTCCTATACAGATGCATTGTGACAACCAGACAACGATTTTCATTGTGATTAATCTAGTATTTCATAAGCGTACTAAACATATTGAGTTGGATTGTCATTTATGTTCAAGAGTGATGGTGAGATTGTGAACTATTTATTTTTGCATTGCCCCATTACACTTTCACTATGGAATAAATTGTTTGAGTGTGTTGGCATTGCTTGGGTGGCCTTGATTTCAATGACATCCATGTTGATTATGGATTTTAGGGGTTTGGGAGGAAGTCCAAGAGTTGGGATCATTTGGTAAGTGCTTTTTTTGCTCTTGTTTGGGTGATATGGATGGAGAGGAACACGAGAAAAATTGAAGATAAGATGGAAGAAGTTGAATTTTTATGGGACCGATTATATTTCTTAGCTTCATTATGTGCATCAACGACCAAGGAGTTTGAGACTATTGCTCTTTTTAGCATTATTGCAGGTTCGACAGCCTGTTGCAGATTGTACCTTTGATAGTGTCTCTATTTTTGTTTTGTTTTTTTTTTTTTCATTACAAGAGTGGCATTCAATCTTGGGTTGGATAACTTCTCCACCTTCTATTAGTTTGTAATTTTTTTTTGGTTTAAATCATAATAAAATTATTGTTTCTTATCAAAAAAAGTTAATAGTTAGATAAGAGTTTTGGTTTGACCCAAAACAACGTTATCGTACGGACTATTGCATCCCCTTGCTCATACAACATACCAAAGCTGAGAATACGTGATATTTATTGATGTTAAATAAGAAAAAATCTGTCTCGAGATGATGAAAACATATTTGAAAAAACAAGCAACATTAGGTCAAAATGAAGTAAGCTAATGACGAAAAATTATTCAAAACTGATAAAGTTATTCAGATGTTAGCTTATAGTTACAAAATAGGACACTGTGCGTGAAGTGATCCTTAGAAATTTTCCTCCTTGCTTTCCCTATCAGCCTGATTAAAGATATCTCTAATAGATGATAATTTGCTTAGAATCCTGTATAAATTTGGAAGGTACCAACTGGAACAGCTAATGTCATCTAAGGGTTACAACATGCTAACATCACATGAAAGTTGGTGTATCTTAATTGTGATGTGATAGAAATTTTCACTTTTTGATGTAATTGACAAATTCTGTTACCAGTCAATTGTATTAGCTAGCTTGTGTTGTAATTGACATTTCTATTTTGTTTCTTCATCGTAACATAGGGATGCTCCATTGTATTTGGAGTGGGCACCTGGCAATATTCTCAACCACAATCCAACATCTATGGCTGGTGAAAGTAATATTGTTATTATTGGAGAAAATGATGCCAAGAGGGTATTACTTGAGCAACAAGTGGAAGGGACAACGGACATGGATATTGATCCTGATAGAGTTGAGGTTTGCTTCTTTCACAAACTCTCCTTATTTTATATGAACTCTGCCCTTGCGTTTCTTGAATTCATGCATTCATGCTGTAGCTTTTTCCTTCATTATTTTCTCTGATTAGATGCTATTTCTTTTAGTTCTATGTCATTAGTTTAATGCTGACCAGCTGTACATGTAATCTATTTGTTCCTGTAGGGTGGGCATATTTTTTTAGTTTCTCTCTTCCCTCTCCCTTTCTCCCTACACACAGGCGCACACACACTCTCTCTCAGACACACACATACACACTCTGCGAGACGCACATTCCTTGTTTGCAGCAGACATGCACACAAATTTTGGTAGGACAGATGTTCACCCTTCATCTTGTTTTGTTTAGGTCTTGGAGATGATCTGTTCGATGCATCTCAGTATTCATAAGATGCTGAATTTTTGACTTTAAGGTAGCCGTTATGTCTACATATATTTTTCATTCTAAGAAGTAATATGTCATGTTTCCTATAGGGGGTAATATTTCATGTTATAAGCTTCTTAGGTCTCATTAGTGAGGAGATCCTGTTCTCCCGGTTTCAATTGGTAGGGCAATTTCTTTGGTTGAAATGTGATGATGGTAGTCGCCCCTGCCCCTCTTGGATCTCATGCACGTTTCCATGCACTTATTAAACCTAAAATTTCCCCCCAACAATTTTAATTCTTGTTGAAGCATCCAGTTGATTTGGATTTGGGGCCAACCAGTGCCCTCTACTTCTCCCACGATTATCTATCCACTTCATTCCAACAACTTATCTTGGTTTTGAGGTTGGTTTGACACTCACACTCTATCCCATGCGCGAGAACTGGGAGCCCACAAAGTGAACTGATGTGTTTCTTCTTGCCTCTGATTTCTGTCCCTTGACCCTCTCAAGTCACTTACATCCCTATACCATTTGCTCATTCCCTAACAAACTTGCACCTTTATAGTTAAACTTTTGTATGCAGTCTTTGGCTTCATAAGATGATGGACTGTTGATCTTTCATGGACCATGGGCATGTGTGTATGGGTCTATGGCTACTTGAATCCATGTTTACATTTTTGGTGTCTGGTCATCAGCGTGGATTTTAGTGTTCCAGTTCGGTTTAGTGTGTTCAACTTAGTTCAGTGCTAATTTTGAGATTTCATCCTAGTTCAATATTGGGTTTGTGGTTTTTAGCACCGGTTTAACTCCTTTTTGTCTGATTCAACCCGGGTTTTACTTGGTTTACCTTGGTTTTTATTGTTGCTTTTAATTTGTTGTTGCCTATGGTTCATTATGATGATGTTAGTCGTGTTTGTTTGTGCTGCAATTTTTGTTGGTGGTGTTGTGCTTGCCCTTTGTCGTCACCGTGTTCTTTTTCCTTTTTTGTCATTGTGATCAATGTTTGTTATTGCTTGTTTTGGTGTGGTCTCTCTAGAAAACCAAAGGAATGCCTTAGACTTCAGATGTAGCAACCACATGGGTTTGTTGCTAGGGGGCTTATTGTAATAGTTTTGTATTGATTAAAGAAGTCCCTAATTGGTCTGAAGACCCAAAGCTTGGTTTTATTATTCTTATTGTCTACTTGGAACTGTTGCGCTCAATTCGGTGATTTTCATTGGCGCGGTCCACCTTCAGAAGCCTTTATTTCAAGTTGGGTATTTTTGATCCCTATACTCCAGCTTGAGGGGGAGTGTTAGAGTTCTACTTTTCTGTTGTTCTACTTTCTTATTATGTGAAATAGGTGATAGAGCGTAAGACAATACAAACCCTACAGACACTGCATGCTCCCTTTTTTCCTTTCTTCGTCTTTTCTTTAACCCTAATATACAATTATTCAATGTTCAACTTTGTTGAAAAGCCCGCAACACTTGTCTTAAAATATTGACTCCATCTTGTCAGATTGGCTCCATCTTGTCAGATTGGCTCTGTTCCCATCTTCACGGTTATCGTCATAATTGATGCATACATCAATGAAGCTAGTTCTTCATGAATAACTCCTAGAAATTTAACGTGATCTGGATCTTTCTCATCGTAGACTTGTGAAAAATACCATTGCACATCTTCTAGAGCTGGCAATGGCCCACCCTTTACCATCATTGCCCTCATCTTGGAATTTGGCAAGATAAATACACATACACACACATCCATCAAAATTGAATCAAAGAACGATGACCTTCTGTTCTCATACCCGTTGAAATAATGTTGCTGTTTGCGATTCAATAAACAACCCTCAAAACAGGTTTTTACGAGCCAAGACAATTGTTCAATTTAAGAGATTGCTAATTTTGTGATTAGAATGCAGAGAAATTTTTAAATTGATGCAGAAATGTATAATATCCACGTTGGGTGGGGTTGTTTGATGTTTCTTTGGTTTGAAGCTTTGATGGAATCCAAGCAATAGGTCAAAAGGCAGATTTTTAATGCAGACCCCTAGATATGGTCCAACCAAGCATAGAATAAGCACGATTAATTATGATCCTTCTAAATCTATGAAAATATGAGGTTGAGAAAATATAGAAGCAGAAACACATGCACTTACAAACCCCAAAATATCCTCTTCTGTTATGGAGTGTTCAGTTTGATTGAAGGTGAAGGGATGCTCATGGATGGGGACATGGGGAGAGAGAGAGAGAGAGAGAGAGAGAGAGAGCACTATCATCTCCCATATCCCGTGCTGGTTGCTGCTGGAATAAGAGAGGAGAGAGCTGCACCAAAAATGGCACTACCAGATAGGAGACAAAAAGTCTCACTTCTGAGTTTTGGCTCTTTGAATTTGAGGGTACTTTTGGCTTCTGAAAATTATTGCCCACAATTTAGCTCAACTCAATTGAGTCTTGTTCTTACTATTCAGCATCAACTACATGATTCTTGTTCCGCTATTGTGTTCATCAAGGTTCATTTTTTTATTCTTTTTTATTATCACATTCAGGGTTTATTTCGGTGTGCATCTAGACCTCGTATTACTGTTGATTAGTATCACATTACTAATAGGTATTTTATAAATATGACCTAATCATTTAAGTCGATTCTTTCTTAATATACTCATTGGTGCTCCTCTTACAGTTTTACATATATATTCAATATTAATTCTATTATCCTTTTTGATTTTACCACACACTCATCTCTGCGTTCTTATTAATGCCGCGCTTAGTTTTTGAGCGTGTTATTTCTTCATTGCCCATTCCTTACCATAAAGCATTGTTAGTCCAATAGTTCACTTATAGATCTTAATTTGAGTTATTCCCTGGCTTTCTCAAATTCTACTCTAGCAATATCGGCCGTCATCAACAAAAGGGGTAGAATTATTAATTTTAGCTTCATAGGTCTCACTGGTGTAAACTTTCTTGAGCTTCTGATTGCCTTCTTAATTTTGTTTTATGTGACTAGCTATTATGGTTTTGAAATGTTAATTAATACTTTGTATGTTGATTGCTTCCGGATAATATTTTTCTTTTCGTGACAAATTTATCATTATCTAATAATTTTTTAAGGAGTCACACAACTACCACCTAGCTTTCAGTTAGAACATCAGATGACACATGCATCTTAGCCACCATACCCTCTAGTGAATGATAGATCATCTAGCACCCTTGCTGTTGTAATGACACAATTACCTCCCGACTTTGAAGGAAGCATTTACTGAATTTATCACCTCCTGAGTTTAAAGGAAACATTCAATGAAGTTATGATTGTTAGAATTGATCAAATGAAGAAGAGACAGAAAGGAAAAATATTTTTACTGGCACAATTAGGTTGTGCAACTTAAGACACGAAGCAAAGGCCCTTATGTGGTAGGGCAAAACAAAACAATGGAATGACTAATCTACCCCTAATATAAAAATGATAGACTACTCTAATTGCCTCCCTCAAACTCATGATGTGGTAGCTGACAACATCAAGAGTTTGCCAAGAATAAAATGAAAACAAGCTATGTGATTTTGTAAAGAAAACTACTAACTACATAGTAGAAGGTAGAAAGGGGAGATAAATTGTGCCAAGTTGAAAATGATGGCACACAAAGTAACAGACAATCTTGATGTGCTTAGTGCGCCCATGGAAGACCAAATAGTGAACAATCTGAATAACACTTGTATTGTCACTTGTCACAATACATATGGGTAGAAGTAGATAAAAATATGCCAAAATTAGCAAGTAGCCATTATAACCATACTATCTCAGCTGTGGTAGATGCCATAGCACGATACTCAGTTTCAGCCGAAGATTGAGCAACTACTATTTGTTTTTTGCTTTTTCAAGAGATAAGAGAATCACCAAGAAGATCCGCAATATCGCTAGCCCAATCAGCATCTGAGTAAACTCTAAAATCCATAGAAGAGGAGGAAAAAAATAACATACTATGATGCAGAATGCCTTAAAGGTATCGAAGAATGCATAGGACAACACAGCGTTGTGAAAAGCGAGCCTAGGCGAGCGCCTAGGTGAGAAGCGAAGCGAGCCTTGGTCGCCTTGAACATCCAAGGCAAAGCAAGGTTAAGTAAAGCGAGAAAAAAGCGAGCTTAAGCGACGAAGTGAGCCAATGCGAGAAAAGCAAATGCCTGACTGCAATTTTTTTATTTTCTCCTTCCCCTTCCCCTTCCCCTGTCCTTTTTTTAACCTTAACCAAACCCTAACAGAGAGGATGTTATATGTGTATATGTATAAAATAAATTGATCCTTCTTTAACCTTAACCAAACCCTAACAGAGATGATGTTATATGTGTATATGTATAAAATAAATTGATTAATTCGTGTAACAATATCATATGACAATATGTCTTTTTATGATTAGATAATGTTGAATGCTTTGTTTTGATGTGAATGTTCTTGTTAATCAATTTGCTTGGTTAATCAAATTGATTATTCTATTTGCTATATGCTCTATTAATTTGATTAATCAATTTGTGAGTGCTATGTTTAATGGTGATATTAATCAATCATGGTGAAAATCGAACCCACATTTGTTAACTTTACATTTAGATGACGTGATTATGTCAATTGATTATTTTTAGAATACAATAAGTTCAATATTTAATAACTTGTCTATTTAAAATATGTTGATATTTATTATTTTGATTACATTTAAATATTTTATATTTGTAAAGTTAAAACTTGAATATTTAGGAGTAATCAAAATATGAAACTAAAATATTTGCTTTTTTTTTATTTTGTTCGCTTTGCTTCAATGAAGTGCTCACTTCACTTCTCACGTAAGCCCTCGGGAGACCGGTTCGCTTCAATTCGCTTTACGTCTTAAATAACTCTGGGACAACAACTTAGTGAACAGTAGTAGGTGAGGTAGCAAATTGACTCATAACATGAACAACATAAGAGATATCTAGACGGATAACTATAAGATATACCAAACTCCAAACAATAGTGTGATATAGTGTAGGGTCAGATAAAAAATGCCACTAGTGAAAGAATACTGAACATTAAGCTCCATAGGTGTCTCAACTGTTCGATTGTATGATAGGCGACAACGCTAAATAACATCAGTTGCACACTTGGATTGAGAAAGAAGATAACTTTTGGGAGAAAAAACAACCTTAATCCCTAAAAATACTTAAGTTGACCCAAATCTTTCATCTCAAAATATTTTAATGTTTCAAAAGTTGTATGTTGGAGGTGTCATCACATGTAATAATCATATCATCAACATAAAGGAAGAGAACAATAAAGCTTGAGGCATTAGATCGTAGAAAAAGAGTAGAGTCTTGACCATTGACATAAAAATTCAAATCACAAATAAGTGAAGAAGATTTGTTAAACCATGCCTAGGAGCTTGTTTAAGGTTATATAAAGCCTTTTGAAGCTTGCATATCCAGTCCAGGAGGAGTCATAAACATTTATTCATATAAATCTCTATGAAGAAAGACATCTTCACATTTATTTGAGATAAACTCCATTGACGAATGACAGCCACTGCAATCACATTGCAAACAATCTTGGCAACTGGACCAAAAGTTTCATTATAGTCTAGGCCATACTCTTGAGCAAATCTTTTGGCTACAAGGCGAGCCTGACACCTTTCCACAGACTCGTGAGATTTGGTTTTGATTCGATAAACTCACTTGCCACCAATAGTGTGTTTGCTAGGGGGTAAAGACACCAACTCCCAAGCTCGAGTCTTATGCAAGGTAGAGAACTCTTCATTCATAGCCTGTTGTCAAAGAGGATTAATTATAGCCTCTTTATAGAAAACGGTTCAGACAGAGAGAATAGAAGTTAGAAAGGAGCAAAAATTAGAGGAATAACAAGAGTTAGAGAAACCAAACCTATTTGGACACTTCCGAGAAAGTTGAGGATAGCGAGATTAAGGATCCATAGTTTGAGAACCTGATTGAGTGATAGAAGGTGAAGAGAGAGGCACCATATCTGTAGAAGTAGCAACAAGAGTCTTGCGAGTATAAGTATACACAATAGGAGGATCAGTACCAGTCAAATCACAAGAAGAGGAAGAGAATGACAAGTTAGACATCAACATATGTGTCAATGGGAACATCATCAGGAAAAGGATCAATATAAACAAGATCCATAAAGACAACATAACGAGAGATATATAGTTTGTGTGATAGGATCATAGCAATGATATTCCTTTATATCCTCACCATAACCAAGAAAAACACATAAAACTGAGTGAGCAATAGAGTTTGGTACAAAGAACACTCGGAAGCAAGTCAGAAATAATTGAGTGGTATGCCCAGACAATTTTTCGAGTGGAGACACACCGGAAGTGATATTGACAAGAATGTAATTGATCAAATGAACCGTTGTAAGAAATGCTTCGCCCCAAAAGGAACGGGGAACATTTGCAGACAACAAAAGTGGGCGTGCTGTCTCCATAATGTGGCGGTGCTTGCACTTGGCGATACCATTTTGCTCAAATGCATAGTTGTTAGTATCGTACAATAAGTGATACGCTACATACGATATGTTTTGAAATATGAAGAAAACGATATGTATCGCTTAAGTGTATCGGTTTGCACCGTATCATGCGATACACGATACTATACACTCGATATAAAGATGATACATACAAGTTGTCCTATACGGGGTGAAACATATCAAAAAAATAAAAAAAATTCATTGAATTTTAACCAGAAAATGACTCATTTTCACTTAAAAGTCTTTTTTTTTTTAATTTGTTCCATTGTGGGGGGAAATAGTTTGATTGTTAAAAGTGTTATCCTCTGACTTCTTTAGATTTTAGAATTAGAAATCTCTAAATTTTGATATTGATGAATTATATTAGAAATTTTAAGACTTAGATTGTCAATTTTGTATTTTGGTCCTTTCGGTCTCTTTAAATTGTTTTATCTAAAAAATTTGTAGTGCACTAAAATATTATTGTGATATTTGTAGTGCACGCATTTTATGATACACATTACGTCAAGATACGTGATCCACTGTTTTTGAAAAAAAATACGTCTTCCGATACACATTTTGACAACTTTTCTCAGGTGTATCAGTACAGGAGGATTAATAAATAGTACCATTAGATTTCAACAAATTACAAAAGGAAGCAAAAGAGTATTCACCTCTTTGATCACATTAGAAGCATTTAATAACCGAGGAATACTGAGTGCATACCATAGCACAAAAAATAGTGAATATAGAAAAGAATTTAGAATGATGTTTCATCCAATATATCAAATAGTACCTGGTATGATTATTAATGAAAGAAATATAATATCTAGACCCTCTTTGTGTAGGCGTAGGAATAGGTTCTCGTATATCAGAGTGAACTAGATCAAATGGTGTAAAAGAGTTAGTGAAACTTGGTAATGTAGTAAATTTTGCCAACTTGTATCCACTATAATTAGAAATGTCATAGCATTCTAAGCTACTCAAACTACTAGTAGAAACTAAAAATTTTAAACGTGAAATGAAAAACATGACCAAGATGAGAATGCCATAAAGGAAAATTCGATGACTCTGGATTTAAACGAAAAGAAGGTAAATCAATAGTAGAAGTAGCAATATCTTGAACTTGTAGCTCTTCCATTACATAGAGCCCTCCTTTTTTACGCCCTATTCCAATCAACTTCTTGGACTGAGGATCCTGCACAACACAACTATAGAAAGAGAAAGAGAAGTGAACTAAAAATCTAGAATAAAAAAGTTGACTAACTAAAATTAAATTCAAGGTAAGTTGAGGAATGTAATAGATATCTGGAAGTGTAAGTTAGGTAGAAGTAACCATCCCAACACCGGCCAAAGATATTTAAGTGTCACTGGCCGCAAGTACAAATGCAAACGAAGGAGAGACAATAGAGATAAATAAGGAAGAATCACTAGTCATATAATGTGTGGCACCTGAGTTAAAAGACTCGTGCAAATCGAGATATACCAGAGGGACCTAAAGTAAATGAATCTACTGAGGGAGAGACTGTGAGTACTCCAAGTTGATGAAAAGAGAGAAACTTCTGCAACTGATCCGCAGTCATAATTAGGCCAGGAGCAGGTGACGAAGACTTATTAGCTGGCCGTGCAACTGCTGCTGTATGACGGTATTTGACCTTAAATGACTGATTTACCGACCCCANCGATGACTCTGGATTTAAACGAAAAGAAGGTAAATCAATAGTAGAAGTAGCAATATCTTGAACTTGTAGCTCTTCCATTACATAGAGCCCTCCTTTTTTACGCCCTATTCCAATCAACTTCTTGGACTGAGGATCCTGCACAACACAACTATAGAAAGAGAAAGAGAAGTGAACTAAAAATCCAGAATAAAAAAGTTGACTAACTAAAATTAAATTCAAGGTAAGTTGAGGAATGTAATAGATATCTGGAAGTGTAAGTTAGGTAGAAGTAACCATCCCAACACCGGCCAAAGATATTTAAGTGTCACTGGCCGCAAGTACAAATGCAAACGAAGGAGAGACAATAGAGATAAATAAGGAAGAATCACTAGTCATATAATGTGTGGCACCTGAGTTAAAAGACTCGTGCAAATCGAGATATACCAGAGGGACCTAAAGTAAATGAATCTACTGAGGGAGAGACTGTGAGTACTCCAAATTGATGAAAAGAGAGAAACTTCTGCAACTGATCCGCAGTCATAATTAGGCCAGGAGCAGGTGACGAAGACTTATTAGCTGGCAGTGCAACTGCTGCTGTATGACGGTATTTGACCTTAAATGACTGATTTACCGACCCCATGGCATTCTTACTCACCAATTTAGGGCACTAGGCCTTTCAGTGGCCCTTCTCTTAACAAAAACTACACTCATCCGAAACAACTTGACTTCAGTACTTATTTTGTGCATTAGAAATCACCTTTGGAGGTACAACCAATACAGTTTGATTGGCGCGATGGAAGAAGACCCTTTCAAAGAGTCTTAAGACAAACCTCTTCGGTTAAAAACTCATTTATCACTGCATCAACTGAGGGCAATGGATGACGATGGAGAATTAAACTACAAAGTCCCTCAAAGTCATCTCTAAATATTATCAGAAATTGCACTAATCTCTGCCACTCTCTATGAGTCTGATATACTTAATTAGTACTCAACTCAGCTGGCTTAGTAAGTGCCAACTGATCCCAATATCCAATCATAATTGAGTAAAATTCCTTTATGGTTTTATCCTCTTGATATGCATCTCGAATCTCATGCTCAAATTGATACCTCTTTGTAAAGTTTAACTGAACAAACAACGTGACCAAATAGTCCTAAATTTTCTCTGCAGTGGTGAATTTAGTCAAATAAACACCAATGGTTTGATCAATAGAGTTTTTAATCCAGGTAATAATTTTTGCATTGTTGCTGTCCCAACTTATCTTCAAGTCAGCATTTTTTTCTACCTTAAGATCAGTTGGGATTGTCGTCACACCATCAATAAAACTCCACTTCTCTTTACCTGACATAAGTTTTTTCATAACATAAGCCCAATAAACATAATTTTCACCAGTTAATTTGACACTAATGGTGCGAGTCAGAGTTACCAGTTGCCATATTTGCAACAACGGAGAAAAACCACTTAGCAAAGGCCAACAGAATTTCATCCCACAAGTGAATAATAGCCAAGACCAAATCTGGAAGTGAGCCCACAAGCCCAAAGCAAACAGCCAGCAGCCCAAATAACCAAACAATCAGAGGCACAAAATTGAATGCCAGCCTGCCTAACCAAACACCCAAAGCCCAAAACAAACAACCTCCACCTGTTGAAGTATTCCCAAACCAAAGCTTCAGCCAGGGGAGCTTCTGCGACCACCCAGCAGCCAAGAGGTAGAAGACGATCCAAACCAGATCTTCAGCGACCACGCAGCCAAAAGCAGAGGTCGCAGAAGCCACCAAGGGAAGAAATTACAGCAGATCGAAGTCGGAGAAGACGGCTGAACCTTGAGTTCGACCAGATCTTGACCCAAAACCACTCCAAGAACTTTGAAACACACTGTCAACTAACAATACCTTCAAATCGGACCTCTTGAGAAAGATTTCAACCCTCAGATTCGAAGAAAACACAGAAGATCTTATCGAAAAAAATTGACAGAATTTCTCAAAAATATTCAAAAATTGAAAACTCCAGTCAGATGGCCACAATTTAAAAACCAAAGCATACCAATGTAATACCCATGCAAAATCGATCAATGAATTGTATTATACTGTTCAGATTGATGATGTCATGATGACAACATCGAATGCGATGATGATGTCAGCTATGCGATGATGATTCCAGCCATTATTCTTCCATAAGAAATTCTTCCGAACTCTACCTATGTTTAGTTGTGATTATGAATTGTAACATGCTCTGATACCATGTTAGAATTGATCAAAGGAAGAAGAGAGAAAGAAAAATATTGTTACCGGCACAATTAGGTTGTGCAACTTAAGTATTAAGATACATAGTAAAGCTCTTATATAGTAGGGCAAAACAAAACAATGGAACAACTAATCTACTCCTAATATAAAAATGCTAGACTACTCTAACAATGTTCTCCACAAAGAATGCTGGGGATCTTCCAAACTGTAGGTGTTAGTAAACTCTTCATTGAATGCTTATAACTTGGAATGATTACGGTGGTAGAGCTGAGACTTTTTAGCAGTGGGATCAATATTGACCATCATAAAAGAGGATCCACTATACCACTTTATTAGTGATCGCTCGAAGCTATGCACGGGATTTACAATCTTAGCCCATTTTATCATCTCCACCTATGCCGTTCAAACATATGTAACAACCCATATGTATATATATGCATGTATGTGTGTGAGAAATTGTTGATTAGAAGATTTTATAGAAGTTAAAAGGGGATTGATAGTGGGAAATAATAGAATGTGTGAGAAGTTGGATGAGTGGTCATATTTCTAAAGGAATTTGATTGAAGAAAATCTTTTTTTTTTTTTGCGTTTAATAAAATCAAAGTAATGGGGAAAAAGAAAACACGAAGGGAAGAACTTCCAAGGCCTCTCTCAACTAATTTGTTTGTTGTAATATATAAAGAAGGTCCCTAGCAACTGTTTCCTCTTAGAGAGAACAAGGGCTTGAAAAATTTCCCTTTTTCATGGTTCAAATGATTTTTCTTTTTATATGTTCGTTTAATATATTTGAAGAGGAGGGAAGTAAAGAAATATGTTATGGTTACGAGAGAAAATGACTCTCTGAAGGTTGGAGAATTGTGAAGTGAAAACTGAGGTAATCTGGAGAGTAAGAACGATATTTCCAACTTTATGTATGTGCATTGATGCTTGAACTATAATTCCATGGCTTGGAGCAAGGCTTTACAGTTTAAAATGTGTAGTTGGTCTTTCAAATGATTTTTCTTTTTATATGTTCGTGTAATATATTTGAAGAGGAGGGAAATAAAGAAATATGTTATGGTTACGAGAGAAAATGTCTCTCTGAAAGTTGGAGAATTGTCACGTGAAAACTGAGTAATCTAGAGAGTGAGTACGATATTTCCACCTTTATGTACGTGCATTGATGCTTGAACTGTAATTCCATGGCTTGGAGCAAGGCTTTACAATTCAAAATGTGTGGTTGGTGGTGTATTTTTTTTTTCTTTTTCCCTGTCTTTATGTTTCTCTTTTGTTTCGGGGAGAGAGGGTGCTTTGGATACAATGAAAAGAATAATTTTATTTTTCCGATCAAAATCTTACTGGCTATGTATGCTTCTAGGCATGTTTGACACATTGTGGTAGAATACAGTCAATGGTAGGAGTTTGACAACAATTGGGCTATCTATTATGTGGAAGGAAGCTTAATTTATTTCAGCGGGTGTGGGATTTCTCGTGTACACCAATATCATATTTTCTTGATCATTCTGAAGTAGCAGTGGGATAGTCCTGGTTTATCATAAGAAGAGAACTTTTTTAACTACCGCGGTTGTTGGTTTTCTTCTAGTTGTTATGAGTGTGGCTACATTGGATACGTGGTTAAGATCTGGGCACACTTGCTATAAAACTACCACATACAATTATTAATTGGAAGAGTAGCTTCGATGTGCTGCATAAAGCACGCACAACCTATCACAAAAAACCAAAGGGCTTTAAGCAACCATACTGCTAATTTTATGGCAATATATTGCTCTGCAATATAGGCATTTTTTTTTTTTTTACAATGTTGATATTCCAATGAGGAGTTAGTTGAGTTATTTTGGCAAATTTGCAGTGAATAGTTTTGCATAGTGCTTTAAGATACCTGTGTTTGTTCTTTGGCTTGGAAAGCCATTTTAGCACTCACTTTTTTTGGGTTATTGTCTTGTATTGCAGTCACGATCGCTATTTGTCAAGAACTTGAACTTTAGAACATCCGACGAGAGTTTGAGAAAGCATTTTAGCGAACACATGGAGGTGGGAAAAATCCGAAGTGTCAGGGTAATTCTCTTGGTCCTTACATTCTAGCACATTTTCTGTGTATAAATTCAAGCTCATGCCTCATATTTTTTAAAGTAGTAACATTCTCTTCTCTACTACTGTTCTGGCTTGTTCCATGTGTAGGTGAAAAAGCACTTGAAAAATGGGAAGAATGTTTCGATGGGTTTCGGCTTTATAGAGTTCGATTCTGTGGATACAGCAACGGCTGTTTGCAAGGATTTGCAAGTAATAGTTCATGTTATGTGCCAGCTTCAGTGAACATCAGTTGTGTATACTTCCGAGTATTTAACATTCTCTTTCTTTTCAGGGAACTGTTTTGGATGGACATGCCCTGATATTGCAACTTTGTCATGCTAAGAAGGATGAACAAGTACTTAAAAAAGTTGAGAAGGAGCAGAGTTCAACAAAATTGATTGTGAGAAACGTAGCTTTTGAGGCAACAGAGAAAGAGCTGAGACAACTGTTTAGTCCATTTGGCCAGGTAGTTATTGATTGTTACCATTGCACTGGTTAATTGGCTAACTTGTTAAGGGGTATCTTACCGTTAAGAAAAGTAAATGGTTATATAAGGACTGTGTGGTTACCCCAAAAGAGAGTTTGATCATGCAAACATAGGATAATAGTATTAGAACTACGTACTAAAAATCATTTAAGACTAATAAAAGAAACAAATAATTCAAGAACTCGGCATCAGAATATAAAAGATGAAACTAATGTAATATAAACTGTGATTGTAGGAGTGTATTAAAAGAAGATACAAAAGATGTAGATAAAAGTATTTATAGACTTGGAAAAGTAAAGGAAAGAGAAAATAGGGATTTCAATATAGTAAGTGTTGTTGGAGCGAGTTTGCTGACGTATGGTGCTAAAAGAGGAAATTTAGTGAAGGGGGAAAATTCCTTTGAAAAGCTATTATTCAGGAGTGGAAGCATATAATAATCTCTACTAGTGAGAACAAGTTTTTTGTAGAACTACGGTCAGAAGTAAATAATACTTTAATGAAATTTGAAACTAGAATAGTTTTAGAACCTAATACTAAAACAATTAAGGTTTAGAGTGTTTAGGGGATGTCGAAGTATTTTGGTTTAAATTATTTAATAAGACTGATGATGGAAAAAAGTCCAATGAGTGGAGGAAGAGTATTGTAGTATCTCTTTTTTAGATTTTTTTGAACACTTATTGTTGTATCTCTACCACAATAAAAAGGATATTCAGAGTTAAACAAATTATCGAGTAATTAAATTATGGATTTATACAATGAAACTTTGGGAGAGAGTGACCGGAGATTGATTAAGATTCGAGACAACAGTATCTAAGAAATAGTTTGGAGTTATGCCTGGAGATCAATAAAAAGTGTGGAAAAAGATCTCTCTCTCTCTCTCTCTCTTGAATGTTGGATTAAAGAAGGGCATTTTGGTAATTGAACATATAAATTTTGGAGGGAAATATTTTTCTACTGCACCAATACATTTTTCTGAATGAAATGCTTACAATTTCACTTTGGTCCAAAAGTCCTGATGGGTTATGCATAATTTTTGAAATATAAGGGTCTAACTAGAAGAAATCGCACGATGGTAAAATGTATTAACCCTTAATTATTTATTTTCCTAAATCCATTGATCTAACAGGGCTGTTTTTCATAGGCTGCTAAGTAGGTCAAGAGAAATCCTTCACTGGCATTGGAAGTCTTTTGCCTCAAGTTGGTTTTGCTAGGTTTTGCTTTTACCCATTTAGCATATATACAGTCATTGTACATAAGCTAGAGTCCTTCTGTAATTAACGAATTGTAACTTCTTACAGAACAGAAGTGAATGCACCAGGCAATCTGTTGCAAACTACTTACCTGAAAATTATGCTTATTCTTCTCACTCGTAAATATTCATTCATCTTTTTTTGAATTTTCTTTAGTTACGAATTCATGTTCATGAAATTCTACATTTTTGTTATTTGGCAGATTAAGAGTTTAAGGTTGCCAATGAGGTTTGGGAACCATAGGGGCTTTGCTTTTGTGGAGTTTGTAACGAAACAAGAAACCCAAAATGCTCTTCAAGCTCTTTCAAATACCCATCTCTATGGTCGCCATCTGGTATGTCTTATATCAATACGCTTGAATATATACATGTGCCTATATCATAAATAAACAGATGTAACGCTACTTAACTTTCAGGTTCTGGAGAGAGCGAAGGAAGGCGAAAGCTTAGAGGAATTACGGGCTCGAACGGCTGCTCAGTTCACTGATGAGCATAGTGGTTTTCAAAATTCCATGAAGTTATCAAAAAAAAGGAAGCACATGACCATATTGGATGAAGGCAATGTTAGATTTGAAAGACTTGCAGATTAGTGTCTTATAAACTCCCTTGTAGCAGGTAGATTGTGAATTTTATATTCTTGTTTGTCTTATCAGACTTTTATCTATATTTTGAGTTTGAGGCGGCTCCATTTTTCCATGTTGGGAGCTGTTTCTAGTTTATAGGTTTTTTCGTAGAAGAAGCTGTGCAAAATATAAGTTGTTATTTGTTGGAATGGTTGCTGGATTTACAGCAGTTTCGAATGTATCTTCTTTCTAATTCTCTTGGAGAGAGGAACTTTTGGAAAAATCTACTTAAATATTTCTTTTTGACCACCCAATAGAAGTTTTGAAGGCTAAAATCAAGAGATGCAATTTTTGCTATATGATTCTTTCTAGTGGTGGTGCATTCAGTTTTTGTCAGTCTTGATATGCTGCTTGTAGTTTGAAATGGTTTTCCTAGCTACACTAGTTCTATAGTGCATCTTTGAGTGAAGCAGGAAATTATATGCAAGATCCCCCCCCTTTTTGTGACGTACCCGTAAAGGGAATGTTCTAAGTGTCACTATCTGAATAATGGCAAAGGTGGCTGTAATTCGATTCAATAATGCCGTATCGAGTTCCCTTTGAAATCCAGTGCTTTAGATTGAGTAGTGGGGTTATGACTGTTTGCAATGACCTTTACCCTCGCTATTAATAAAAAGGATATATGCTGCACAAATTTTTTTGCCAAATTTTATATCTCAAGTGATTTGTCAAAATTCTATGCATTGAATATTTGGTAGAGTCAATGAATTTCACTAATTCAATCACTTGCATTGATTTGAGATAAAAAATTTGGGCAACAATTTGATCAGCATAATATTATTCACTTTTCCCGAGTATTGAGGAACAAGTCATTTCTCTCTTAGAATATAATATCTACCGGTATGGAGTCACTATTAGGAAGAAAATAAGGAGATAACTATTATTAGATTCTCTACAGGTAATTGTGATGATATTCATATTGTCTATTTTTTGTTTTCTGCATCATAAATTTTTTGTACGTTTAGATGGCCAAGCAAATTGACAATGAAGAACAAAGTTGAGGAGCTAATGATTTTATCTAAGCTTGATATTCAGGGACGGCCGAGAAAAGCTCCAGTCCTTTGGGAGGTGATGTGGCATCTGCCGCCTTTAAATTGGTTGAAGCTTAACACGGATGGCACCGTTAGGGGCTGCCCAAGTGTCACTGTGTGGTGGCATGCTTTAATTTTTTTTATTTATTCAATAAATTCCCTCGCACTGCATGAGATTCAATCCCCCCTCAAAAAAAAAAAAAAAGATTTGATCTCCTGGTTTTTTCTACATTTAGTGTCCTCCTCAATTAAAAAATCAATTGTCCATTTCCTACCAAGGTTGTATATTCAATATCTAGATCCTCTCTAATACATTTTTTTTATTCTTTCTTGGAAGGTCTTCCATTATTAATGAGTGAGGAACACACTTGCACACAATGGGTCTCACTTGAATGCATGATAAGTGATCCGTCGAAAAGGAATTGAAGAGAAAATATATGTATTGAAAGCAATTTCACTTCGTATCTGCAAATCATTTGAGATTTTCCATTCCTCTCTTTCTTCTTATTCTTTTGCTACCTTTGTAGAAATCACATACAACTTGTTTGTCTTTTTCTTGTATATTTTACTTTTAATTTCAAAAGAAAACACATAAAAACAATTTGTTCAAGAATCTTTGACTTTTAATTACAAAAGAAAACACATAAAAACAATTTGTTCAAGAATCTTTGACGAGAGATATTTCAAATTAACAATCATGGTTTGTGATTTGCTAATTTTGTGGTGTCATTTTAAATCTCAATCTATTCCATAGTTATGATGATACAATAATGAAGATTCAAAATTACTAATTGAAGGGAGGAGATCATGTGACAAAGGTCCATCAAAAGCAATATGTTTGCACCTTCTTACTTAGGACAAGGTAATGACCTAGAGACCTAACATGATCCCTTGGTTTAATAAACTTAGGAGGATTAATGTTAAAATGGAATTGTATTTGATCTGAGTGTGGTTCCTAGGTATTTTGAAGTAAATTTTTTTCTAAACCTTTTGTATGTTTTGAAAATATATAATTGAGCCATCATTGAATCCTCTTGAGTAACATCCTTTAGTGTTCAATAGGACAAGTTTTTTTCTTGATTTTAGGCTTAAAAAATCAATAGGGGCCGCTCTATGCTCACTAGCATTCGCTAGAACGGTCTCTTTATGTTAGGGGAAAATTGCGCAAAGGCTAAATGGAGGATAGCAGGGGTCAGCCTTTGGGTTGCTCGAGTAGTCTTACTCTCCTAGGTTAGTTTGGAATTCATTTTTCAATCTAGTGACCACCACCCTATAACCGCCCTCCCACTGCTTGAGCGGTCGTTCATGAATTTTTGTTTTCTTGTTCACCAAGAAAACAAAAAAACTCAAAGATCATACCGAAGTTCATTGCCTTTATTCCGGACCTATAAATATGGAGTCTTTCCTAATCTATGGACTGAATTCTTGCCTCTTAAAACTTAGAGATCATACCACAATTCTAGATCCCTAAATCCAAAGGCTATTATTATACAAATCTCATCCAACCTCATAACTTGAAGACGAAAAACTTGATTGGTTGAAGAACAAATCCATTGGAAGTTTGCATACCGAAGTTCATTGGTGCGTCTTATGAATGGTTGAGGCCTAGAGGATCTATTGTGGTGGAGAATCCAAGTGAAGCTACCGAAGACATCGAATAGGCATTGGTAGAGAGGCTTATTGAAGGAAGGAGCATCTAAATATATTGGTTGAGATATAAGACTCGAGTACTTGAAAGCTAACTTTGGGATAGTAGATTAGGCTTTTGGTGAACCCTGGAGAGGTTCCTCATGGTTTTTCCTGAGAAGGGTTTTCACGTCAACAAATTGCATGTGTTAATCATTGTTATTTTCTTATACACTTGCAATTTGAGCACACGTGTACTATGTGTTTGATTGAGTGTTTGATTGAATGTTTGATTGGATATCTTTATCGTATCATCCATAGTTATGTACCAAGTGTTTGGGCCATTGGGTTGGGATCCCCTTGTGAGATTGAGTGTTGCGTGATTAATTGACAAAATCAATTCACTAATCTCTATGGGTTCAAGGGGTCATTGTGTTTAAAATGAGGTTCTCACTATTAATTGATTAATCTTTATGAGAAAAAGTAATTATGTTAGTAATAGGTTTAATTTGGTGTTTGTAAGTTTAAAGTTTAAAACCCCGTTCACCCCCCCGGGCAGTGTCGTACAATCCACGTATATAATCATGAGGGAAGATCCACATATATCTCCCCTTCCTGGAACAACAATTGGTACTAGAGCGTCGTTGCCCTGAATTGCACTAGACACATTATAGGCATATTTTGTAATTGCTTTCTTACCTAGTTTGTTTGGTTCCTATAGATCTATTGTTACTACGAGTTAGTTTCAAATGGAGTCTTAAAAGAAAAGTGGTTCAATTACATGACTGCCTCTGTTCGAGGATCTAATTTTGCGTATTGAAAAGTTCGCATGTGAGTGTTTATGAAATCTATTGATGAGAAAGTTTGGATATGTGTGCAAGAGGATTGGAGCCCTCCCACCGACACCACTCAGTTGAAGGTGGTGAAGCTGTGGTTGAAGTGAAATCCCCAAAGACTTGGACAAAATTCAAAATTAAGGAAACGGGGTGGAATTCAAAAGGTTTAAATGTGATATTCAATGTCGTGACACCTAATGAGTTCCAAAGGATTGCAAATTATGAGACCTTCAAAGAATCCTGGGACATCTTGGTTATTTTCCATAAAGTGACCACCATGGTGAAGATGTCCAAACTCCAAAGGTACACCTCTAAGTTCGAAACTTTGAGGATGCAAGAAGATGAAACATTTAGTGAGTTTTATGCTAAATTGTGTGATATTGTAAATTCATGTTTTTCATTAAGTACCAAGGTTGATGATGAATCTATGAAATAGAATATCGTGAGATCTCTTTCGGAGAGGTTTCATGCAAAAGTGACGTCCTTAGAGATGAGCATTAACTTGGAGTCAGTGTCAATAGAAGACCTAGTTTGGTCAATATTGACCAGGTAAGTCTTCTAGGAAAAACCAAGCAATCTTCTTGAATGATTCCTAGAGATCCTCACACCAAGCACATAACTTGCTTCATCTAGTCCTTCGTCTCGAAATGTGAGAACAACCACCCTTTAGTGGTGATAATCATCTCCTTGTTATTCACAACCAATAAAATGTTGTCAACATACAAAGAGAGGCTAATAAGACTTCCTTTGGATCGCTTAATGTATACACAATGATCTTCTTTGACCATCGTGAACCAATCATCAATGATGGCTTGATGAAATCTCATGTATCACTGTTCAAATGATTGCTTCAAGACATAGATAGATAGATTGAACTTGCAAACTTTGTGCTCTTTACCTTCTATAATGAAACCAACTAGTTGATTTATATAGATCTCCTCATCTAGTTCTCCATTAAGAAATGCAGTTTTAACGTCCATTTGGTAAAGTTCCAAATCTAAATGTTTGACAATGGCTAAAATGAGGCGAATTGAAACAAACCTCACTAATAGTGAGAAGGTTTCTTTCTAGTCTATTCCCTCAAGTTGGGTATAACCCTTGGATACAAGACGTGCCTTATACTTGCCAATGGAACCATCTTCCTTGCGTTTGATTTTGATAACCCATTTGTTCCCAATGGTCTTGCGCCCAAGAAGAAGGCCAACCAAGTCCTAAACTTGATTGGTCTTCATAGACCCCTTTTCTTCAATCATTGCATTCATCCATTATTTGCAAGCAGCAGATGAGATAGCATGTTGATATGTCTTAGGCTCTTCACTATCATTTACAACAATTATGAGAGCTTCCCTTTCAATCTCAAATTGACGACGGGGAATGCTTTCACGTTTGCTCTTCCGCAAATGAGTATCAGAAAAACTCTTATTCATTGACAATGATTCATCGGGTGGTAAATCGCTCCCACTATCTCTAGGGAGTTGACAAATTTCTTTCTTTGTCTCAACTGGATTGATAGATGCGCTAATTTCTAGGTCATCCAGTTTATAGAGTTCTATCTTATCGCCTCTGCTAGGAAAATCGTCCTCGAGAAAATCCATATCTCGTGTCTAAATTTTAGTCACACTTCCATCTAGCTGCTCCCCAATGAACACATAACCTTTGGAGTGTTCACAGTACCATATAAAGATACACTTCTTACTCCTAGGTCCAAACTTTCTATGCTTATGAGAAGTATTGTGTACATAAGTTGTTGATCCCCATGGCTGCAAGATACCTAGATTAGGCTCCTTGCCAGTCCATAACTGATAAGGAGTGGAAGGTACTGATTTGGATGGTACACAGTTAAGAGTGTAAGTTGCATCAGTAAAGCATCTCCCCAATAGGAGATGGGCAAATTAGCTTGCGCCCTCATCGATTTAACCATGTCAAGCAAGGTCCAATTCCTCCTTGCTACCACACCATTTTGTTGTGGTGTGCCAAAAATCGTCAACTATCTGATAATTCCCTTTTCTTCACACAATTCCTTGAACTGATGAGATAGATACTTGCAGCCTTGGTCAGTTCTTAAAGCTTTAATTCTTTTGTCCATTTGATTCTGAACCTCATTCATGTAAAGTCTAAAGCAATCTAATGCTTCTAACTTATGGGATATCAAATAGACATGCCCAAAGCGTGTGTAGTCATCTATAAAAGTAATGAAATAGGAACTGCCATGCCTTCTCCTTATATTCACTGGTCCACAGATATCCAAGTGAATTGTCTGCAATGGGATGTTTGCCCCTATGGCTTTTCCAAAAGGTTTTCTAGTTGTTTTGCATGCTAAGCAAGGTTCATATTTGGACAAATTAATTTTAGTGAGTGGGCACAAAAGGCCTTCTCGAGCTAATCTAGTCATTCAATCTTGTCCAATACAACCTAATCTAGCATGCCATTTCATAGAATCAATGTGAACATTATCAATAGATGCTAGCAAAGAAAATGAATTATTATTCATCCTAGAATAAATAATATCCAAAATCATAAATCCATCTGAAATAAATCCACTACCATAATAAACTATCTCATGGTAAATGACAACCTTATTTCTCTCACAAATAAAGTGAAGACCTAAGCTAAGCATAGAAAAAANACAACCTTATTTCTCTCACAAATAAAGTGAAGACCTAAGCTAAGCATAGAAAAAATTAAACATAAGTTTCATCGAATTCCTAGAGCATAAAGTACATCATGAAGATAAAATGTGCACCTACGTCGAATCTCCAATTTGTAAGTGTCAATGCCTTGCACCTCCAATCTAGAATCGTTCCCCATGTAGACTCTCTTACTTCTAGCCAAAACACGGCGATACTCCACAAATCTGCTTCTATCCCTCGATTGGTGGTATGTTGCCTCTGAGTCTACAATCAACATAAGGAGAGATTCAGCAACATAAACACCAGATGTAACAAAACATGTAGATCAATAAATANTGAGTCTACAATCAACATAAGGAGAGATTCAGCAACATAAACACCAGATGTAACAAAACATGTAGATCAATAAATAAGATCTTGGAGTATCTGTTTCGCCTCAGTGCATTCACGAGTGAAATGGCCCAATTTTCCACAATTGTAGCAAGTCATCTCGGACTTGTCTTTCTTGTCAGCTCGTTTTCCTCTTTTTCGTTTGATGATCTTCTTAGACTTGAGTGCAACATTCCCTTTGTTTGGAGCTCTACCAATCTTCTTTCGCCTGGACTTAAAAGCCCCGCGAGAATTGGATTAGACAATATATGCATGAGAGGTCTTAGCCTCCTCTAGGCACTCATCCTTCAACTTCAAATGACTCACAATGTCCTTGAATGTCGTAACATTCTCGTTGTGTGTCATGTTCACCCTCATGTGCTCCTAAGAATTGGGAAGGGAACAAATCATAGCTTGGACCTTCTTCTCATTAGTCAAGTCATTTCCAGCAACCCTTTAACTCTTGTTTCATGTTTGACACTACCCTAAGGTGCTATTTCATCATACGATTAGCACATTTTTGGTAACTGCCAAACCTCAATGTTAGGCTATGTAGCTTCATCATTGAGGTAGTACCAAACTTAGGTTTGAGAGCTTCTCACAAGTCAAAGGCNCTCAATGTTAGGCTATGTAGCTTCATCATTGAGGTAGTACCAAACTTAGGTTTGAGAGCTTCTCACAAGTCAAAGGCAGTAGTGTATTGTACAAACTTAGTCAGTAGATCATTATACATATTGCTCAGCAACATGATGCGAGCAATGCGGCTTTTCTTAAGCCACTATTGGTATGTATCATGATCTCTAAGATTTTGAGAACCAATGCCTTGCTCGAGTTCATCCATGATACCATTCAAGGCCTCTATGACCTCCTGTTCACTAAGCATATACTGANGCAGTAGTGTATTGTACAAACTTAGTCAGTAGATCATTATACATATTGCTCAGCAATATGATGCAAGCAATGTGACTTTTCTTAAGCCACTATTGGTATGTATCATGATCTCTGAGATTTTGAGAACCAATGCCTTACTCGAGTTCATCCATGATACCATTCAAGGCCTCTATGACCTCCTGTTCACTGAGCATATACTTAATTTTGCAATGCCAGATGTCATAGTTGTCACCGTCAAATTTTTCACCCTTATTTAAATCAACAATAATTTGTTTTGAAGCGATGAATAACTACATTTGATGCACAAAATCACATGTTTGATGATATGTTTTTAAAATTTAGTACTATATATTTAAAAAAAATTAAATAAAACTAATCAAATNCACCGTCAAATTTTTCACCCTTATTTAAATCAACAATAATTTGTTTTGAAGCGATGGATAACTACATTTGATGCACAAAATCACATGTTTGATGATATGTTTTTAAAATTTAGTACTATATATTTCAAAAAAATTAAATAAAACTAATCAAGTATAAATGCATAAAGGAAACATTATTATACTCAGAATCATATTACGCCATAAATGCTCAATTAATTATTAATTATTAGTTAAGTAATTTTGCTCAAATATACCATTACTTCTTAGGGAATAATACTATTTTATTCCACCCCAAAAAAAATATTTGATTGAAGCACAAATTTAAGCATGCTTTATCTAAAATGCAGCGACATAGCATGCATAACATGTAATTAAAAAAAAAATTNGCTCAAATATACCATTACTTCTTAGGGAATAATACTATTTTATTCCACCCCAAAAAGTATATTTGATTGAAGCACAAATTTAAGCATGCTTTATCTAAAATGCAGCGACATAGCATGCATAACATGTAATTAAAAAAAAATAATGCTACTATTTAACAATTGTGTTTAAGTATTCCAAACAAATGAACTAACATGTTGCAATCATGTCAAATATATAGAATATAATATTTCAGAATACCAATTATAATAAAAAATTAATTTTTGAATTTTTTTGTAATTTATGTTATTTTTTGAAATTTTATCTATAAAGCATAACAATTTATCTAATTATGCAAAAAATAATCATCATTCTTCATTTAATCCAAAATTAAGAGAATAAAAGACTACAAAACTCAGAATGTCAAATAAATGACCTACTAAATTTTTGAATTTTTCCTNAACAATTTATCTAATTATGCAAATAATAATCATCATTCTTCATTTAATCCAAAATTAAGAGAATAAAAGACTACAAAACTCAGAATGTCAAATAAATGACCTACTAAATTTTTGAATTTTCAAAATTTTTAAATAGCGTGATAATATATCAAATAATTGAACATGTAGGCCAAAATGATCATCATCCTTCATTTAATCCAAAATTCAGAGACTATAAAACTCATAATATCAAATAAATGGTCTACTAAGTTTTCTGAATTTTTCTTGAATTTTTAGAATTTAAAAATAGCATGATAATATATCAACTAATCACAAAAATAGCTAATTAATTCCAAAAATTGAATTTTTAGAACTCATCTACTCCTTAGGTTTATTCTAACCTCCCACTGAATTTTGAAGAGCTTTTCAAGCTTCTAATTGAGGGAGTGGGTTCTTACATCTTATTTTAAGGTAATATAAAAAAATCTTGAACTTCAAAAATTATAAAAAAATTTATCATCATATTCCCTTTTTTTTAAATATATGAGTGCAAAAAAAAAAAAAAAAGGGAGCAAAAATGGATATCGTATGATCTCGCACTCTACCTCACTCTGCATGCATGAGAGTGGCCAAGGTTTTTCTTCTTCAGCATTTATCCATGTTTTAAAAAAAAAAATATACTTGATCCCAAAATTGAAATGCTCATAACTCATCAATCATAAAACTGATTTTTACGTTCTTTATATGTTTGCAAACCTTTGAAGACTAGGATTCTGACCATATAAGTTTCGTTTACTAAAAACAAATATGTAAGACGTAGTAAGTAAAGTTACAAAGTTTCAAACTAAGGTTTAATTTTTCTCGTACTATATAGATCAAATAAATCTCATATTTTTTAGATATGATCTAACATGTATGGGATTAACATATTCAAAAATTATGGCTTGAATCGATCGTTTTATTTAGGCGTCATTATCAAGCTTGTAAATATGTATTTTTATAGGGTATTCATGAAGAAACAACCCTACTATATTTTTCATTCCATGAACCACATAATATACATTCTAAAAGCAAGAAAACAATGTACTATGACTCTAATACTCCCTACGTTCCTAAATATCTGTCGTTTTATACAATTTTTTTTGTTTCATAATATCTGTCGTTTAATAAAACCAAAACATAATTAATATTTTTTCTTCCAAATTTACCCTTAACTTTTCAATGCATCAGATTAGATGGAGGCTAAGTGCCTTTCATATTCCTTTCCTTTCCAATACGTATTGAATAAGAATATTTTAGTTTTGTGCAATTATTTTTTACTCATATTAGAGCTATTTAATAGATTCCTTAATTCCTGTGCAAAAACCTTAAACGACAGACATTTAGAAACGGAGGGAGTACCAATCTAAGAATGCGAAAATGTGAATACATAAAATAAGTCACACCCGGTTACAATTCAAACACAACGAATCAGTGGATTTGGATATTATTTTACTATTCCTTACGAATCTTCTTGATAATCACAAACACATTTGAACGCAAACACTTCGACTCACGATAAGTTAGGTTACAAGAGCCAAACCCAGATTTCCACTGTTCTAGAGTTTTGCACAAGTCATAATACAGAAAGAGAGAATGGAGAGCATTAATTGTAGTAATTTTTTGTATCTCATGTGTTGGTAGAGTCCCACTATGTATATAGAAATATATAACACATGCATGGATAAGTCGGAGAGATTTTAGAAACCAAATTCATCCTTATCTATGCTTGACCAAGTTTAAGTTAATCCAAACACTAATTTATGATTATCTATCTAGATTATGCTCGCCATAGATACGGCGCCAATCCTATTCCATATCCAAATACTAACACTTATAAAAAGTGCTTTTAGGAAGACTTCTCATAAGTGCTTTGAACCAAAAATAAGTAGTATTTGGAATTATTTATTAAAATTACTTTCAAATAAGTTAAAAGTGGTTTTATCTCTTAAATAAGTTAATAGGTACAAATAAAAATAATAATTCTCTAAAAACTCTTGTACCTTAAACACTGTATAATTTGATATGTACCACTATCATCACACGGTCGTCTCACCAATACGATCAACTGCCACTGGAAAAAAAATACACACACTAATACATTGAAAGTTACACATATTAATACACCAAATTACATTGAAAAATATGCATATATTACAATACACCAAACTACATATACACCCATATATAGTGTTAACAAACACAAATATACATGCATACACTAATGCATAAAATATCACATCCACACACTTATACACCAAAACACACACACACATACTAATATACCACAAAATACAAAAAAAACACATGTGCGCACATGCACTAATACACAACACACACACATTGTATTAACACACTAATACACCAAAAAAATACACACTAATACGCTAAATAAAATGCATACATTAATACACCAAAAAATATACTACACACACATATAAACTTCTATATACTAAAATACACACACACACACACACTCTCTCTCTCTCATATGTCAAAACACATACTCATAAATACACACATACACCAAAATATACATACTAATACACTAAAAATATACACAAAATATAGGAAAGCACACACACTATTACACTAAACATACATACACAAACACACACATTGTGTTAACACATATTAATACAGAAAAACCATATATAAAAACACACTAGTCACCAAAAAATACACATATACCCCTATACACCCAAACACTTGTACTTATACACCAAGATACACACACTAATACATCAAACACAAAACTAATACACTAAAAAGATACACCAAAATACACATGAAAGTACACATACACACAAAAAGATTTATACACCAAACACACACATAGACACATTACACCAAAAATACACATACTCACAAACTAATATACTGAGACACAAACTCACATACTAGTATACCGAAACATACACACACACACATACTAATACACTAAAACCACACACATACCCCCTCCCCCCAATAAAGCAAAACACACAAACTCATACACCAAAATAAATACACACACTAATACATAATATAAAATACACACAATAATATACAAAAAAAAAAAAAAATCCACACCCACATACTCACATACCAATACACCGAAATACACACACACACAAATGCAAATATTAATCCGTTAACATAAAACACACCGACAAACACACACACACACAATCTCTCTCTCTCCCTCTCTAGAAAAATTCATGCACATACTTGGTTTTGGTGTATTCCTGTGGGTGTTTATTTGGTATATTAGTGTGTGTTAACCCAATACGTACGCATGTCTTTTAGTGTATTAGTGTATGTGTATGTATTAAAATAGTGTGTTTGTCTGCATTTTGGTGTATTTATTTATGTGTGTGGTTTTTGTGTATATAGGTGTGTTAATCTATCTATCTTTGTATATGTTTAGTGTACTAGAGTGCTTATGTATCTTTTGGTGTATTAGTATATATGTTAACATATGCATGTATATAATTGTTGTATTAGTGAGGGTGTGTATATATATATATACACACATACATATCTAATCCCTAAATGACAAATAAAAGTTGAGTTGCATTTTTTCTTTTTAAATCTTATTCATTATGTTTTTTGCAAGGCTGAAGTTTGCACAAATAATTATGGAATCAACTCCAATAGATGAGACTCTAAAGTGGTAAGTAAAGGATCCTTTCGAAATCCTTGATAATGTGTCTCTCAAGGTTTTAAGGATTTTAGAAAGCACATAAATCTAAGAACGGGGAATGGGGAGAGAGTTTGTTCTTTTATAGTTGTTGGAGTATAGTCTAGTTTATTAGGATTTCTTTTCCCTTTTTACCCTTACTATGACTTTTATATTTTACCTAGACTATAAGGATGTTTAGGTTACTTTGTATTATTATTATTTGACTATATATACGGGGCTCTACTCTTAGTTTGTGTATCCCTTTTCACTCACATTCATCTCAAGTTGGTATCAGAGTAACTAACCCTAACCCTAACCATAACCCTAGCCTCCGACAAACATTGCAACCAGCAGCAGCCTCCACTCCACCGAACTCAGCCTCCACTCCACCGACTGCCTACCAGCAGCAGTCTTCACACGGCCAATTAGCAACTCCATTAGCCCCCAGCAGCATCCCAATGCCCAGTAATCTTACCGACAAACAACACTAAACCCCGACAAACAACTCAGCCCACTAACAAACAACACAACACAAACACCTAATGACAAAACATACTGCCATACCAGCCCACCACTCCACTAGTGAACCAGACTTCATCCACCGACTGCCAATTCTTTTTCAGCCTATCCAATTAGCAACCAAACCCCACCGACTGCCCATCCTTTGTAATACAACGTAATAAGAATAATAAAAAAAAGACCAGCCTAATAAACTCAGACTAGCCCAATAAACCTAAACCAGCCCACCCAACTCAACTCCAATAATTCACATCCAAAACCAGCCGACTGCCCAAAACCAACTTACTACCCACCGACTGCCTACACCGACAAACCAACCCACTACCTGCAAATCCAAACCCACAAACCTAGACCATAAAACCCAGACAACAAACCCACTGCTCAATTTTGTTCAGATCATAACAGTTGCCCCGTCTTCTTGCGCTTTCGTACATCGCGCTCTTCACCGTAGTGCCGCCATCTCTTTGCGTCACGACCTTTTTTCCTGAAGTTGTAGCTTCTAGGATCTTTTAAGAGGGGTTGAATCCTCTTTTCTATTGATTTTTCCTTGATGCAGTAGATCACTTATTTATATATTTTGAATTTCTGGGCACCATGACCTGATTATTTGGGAGCTTTCTGGACCTTCTTTATTTATCACTACTGTTCGACTGAAGGTATATTGGTCTCCCTTATTTTATTCCTCTATTTATCTTAGAGTTATTTTTCTGTCACGGGTGCTCTAGTATTGTTGTTGATATGCCTACTACTGAGGGAGTTGAGACCCTTACCGTTGAGATATCTGTTAGTACTTCTACCGGGTATAGGGGTCGACAGTGCTCGGCCCAGCGCCGTCAGGGTACTCCACATCAGCGTAGACATGGGGATTCTCATCAGTGTGATTATTATAGCCGACTAGGACATCTCAGGGCTGCTTGTTGGAAGCTCCATCCAGAGCTTAAGCCGCCTCCTTGCAGCCCTACTGTTGTCATTGCTGAGGCACCACCACCTACAGTTATTGTTCCTACTACTACTATTACTGCTCCTCCTTGGCAGAGTGATATGGATGCTATCACTTCTCACTTGGATATACTTATGTCAGCTTTGACTTCTCAAGATTCGACTACTACTGCTGCGACTACTACAGATATACCTTGTGCCTTTCATACTTACGCTAGTCCGTCTCCCCTTTGGATTCTGGACTCAGGTGCGAATAGTCATATGACAGGTGAGGTCCATCATTTCACATCTTTTGACGAGCAATTATATACTCAAGTTCAGTTAGTAGATGGTACACATGCCCCTATTATTAGTAGGGATATAATCTGCCTTCTAGATGAATTTACATTACGTTCGATGTTTCATGCGCCAAAACTGACCATGAATCTATTATCTGTACATCAGTTAGTCAGAGATTTTTATTGTGTAGTTGTGTTCTTATCTGATTCGTGTTATTTGCTGGACTTGAGTACTAGGAGGATTATTATTAGGGGACATGAGAGAGATGAGCTATATTATCTAGGCGATCCACCTCCGGTTTCATCAGTTTCTCCACCTCCACTTTGATCACCTACTTTGTATGTATCTGTTCCTAGCTTGCATACTAGTATTTTACCTAATACTTGTCGTTATGATTTTTCATCACAAACTGTTCAGTTGTGGCATGACTATTTTGGGCATACAAATTTTAAATATTTATGTATGTTATTTCCTACTTTGAGCAAAGCTTGTGTTACTGGTAAACTTGACTGTGTTATATGTTCCCTATCAAAACATGTTCGAACCAGTTATATTCCTCGCATGCACCAGTCACCCAAACCATTTGACCTAATACACTCTGATATTTGGGGACCTTCTCCTGTTACTTCTCTGTCAGGTGCTCGATATTATGTGACATTTATAGATGATCATACCTGTTGTATTTGGGTCTACCCTTTGCATAGGAAGTCGGATGTACTCCCTGTCATCACTCAATTTCTCCAGATGATTAAGACACAATTTGATATCATTGTTCATGTTCTTCGTTTGGATAATGTCAAAGAATATGTGTCTGGTGCCTTAGTGTCTCACCTTTCTTCTAAGGGTATCCTTCAGCAGCTCACTTATCCATATACTCCTGAGCAAAATGGAGTTGCTGAAAGAAAAAATAGGAGTCTAATAGGGATGGTACGTTGTATGCTTAGAGGTATGGGGGTACCAAAAATTTATTGGTATTTTACTATTTTGACTTCTACCTTTTTGTGTAATCGTACACCGAGTCGTGTTCTTCAGTATAAGGCTCCCTTACAGGTCTTATTCTCTGAGCGGACACTTTTTTCGGTCCCCCCTAGTGTTTTTGGCTACATATATTTTGTTTAGGATCGGTCTCCTACTCATCATAAGTTTGATGATAAAGTGATTCGTTGTGTATTTGTGGGCTATTGTCATCAGTTTAAGGGGTATCGGTGTTATGATCCTGTTAGGTGTCGTATGTATTATAGTCTAGATGTTACCTTCCTTAAGCATATTCCTTATTTTTCTTCTAGTCCTATGTCTGCCCCTCCAGTTGATGATACTTCCTTTGATTTTCCATTACCACATGAGCTAGAACCATTAGTCACTATCACTACAGAGTTATCAGTCTCTCCTCCTCCAGAGCCACTCCCCCTATCAGTATAGAGTCACCAGTCTCTCTTCCTTTACAGGTTTATGTTCATCGCCCTCACTCTCATCCCTCTGCTGATGCGCCCTCTACCTCAGATGATGCAAGTAATACTTTTTAGTTTGTTGAGCATATTGATTCACCTGTTGTTAGTACTGATGAGATTGCAGGTACTGAGCCAGTTACTTTACCTGATGAGACATTATTAGTGAAGGATGATGATTTAGGGCGCTATTATCTGCGGCGTGATCGTCGTCCAGTTGTTCGTTTATGGTTGGACTGCCAGGACTTTATATTCGATCTCTGCTTATGNGATGATGATTTAGGGCGCTGTTATCCGCGGCGTGATCGTCGTCCAGTTGTTCGTTTATGGTTGGACTACCAGGACTTTATATTCGATCTCTGCTTATGTTTCTTATGATGATTTATCTCCTATATTTCGAACTTATAGTATGGCCTATCAGATACGCCAGTTCTTTGCTCTGTTTCATAGGCTATGCAGGAGCCCCAATGGTTTAATGTCATGCAGATGGAGATGGACGCTCTTCAGCATAATCATTTGTGGAATCTTGTCTCTTTACCTTCAGGGGTGAAGCCTGTTGGCTGTTGCTGAGTTTACACCCTGAAATTTCTTGCAGATGGTACTATTGATCGTCACAAGGTTAGGCTTGTGGCGAAGGGCTTTACTTAGGTATCAGATAGTGATTTTGGTGCTACCTTTGCCCTTGTGGAAAAATTGACTACTGTTCGATTGATTATTTCTCTGGCTGCAGAGTACTCTTGGTCTCTTCATTAGTTGGATGTAAAGAATGCATTTTTTCACGGTGATTTGGATGAGATTATTTATATGGATGTACCACTGGGCTTTCGTGGTGAGGGGGAGTATGTTGAAAAGGTATGTCGACTGCGTAAGTCTTTATATGGACTGAAACAATCACCACGAGCCTGGTTCTCTCGCTTTAGTGGTGTAGTTATACGTTTAAGGTTCATCAGATGTCATTCTGATTATACCTGCTTCATTCGACAGAATATTTCTGGACAGTGTGTCATCCTTTTGGTATATGTTGATGATATATTATTACTGGAGATGATGTTTTTGGGACTGCGCATGTCAAGGTAGATCTTGGGAAAGGCTTTCGATGTGAAGGACCTTAGATTTTTACTATACTTTCTTGGGATTGAGGTTGCTCGTAGCAGTAGGGGTATTGTTCTTTCTCAGAGAAAGTATGTCTTGGATCTTCTCTCAGATACTTGGATGCTGGGGTGTAAACCGGCATCATCACCCATGATTCCAAACCTGAAGCTTACTGCTGACAGTGAGAAATTGAGAGATCCGATTGTCAATCAGAGGTTGGTAGGTAGACTTATTTATCTAGCCAACACTAGGCCAGACATTTCATTTGCTGTCAGCCGAGTTAGTCAGTTCATGCACAGGGCGTGTCAGTCTTATCTTGATGCAGTTTATCATATTCTTCAGTATCTCAAGTTTTGTCCTGGACTTGGATTGTTCTATGCATCAGGATCTCAGATTGGTACTCAAGCCTGTTATTCAGATTCAGATTATGGGGGAGCATGTGACGATCGATCCACTACGGGCTTCTGTGCTTTTCGAGGGACTCATCTTATCTCTTGGAAGAGTAAGAAACAATTAGTTGTCTCTCGTTCGTCAGTAGAGACAGAGTATCGGGCACTAGCGCTTGGCACATATGAGATTATCTAGCTACAATCGATTCTTGGCGAGTTGGGATTTCCAGTGACTACTCCATCTACATTATATTGTGATAATCGATCTACTATTCAGCTCGCTTCTGACTCTGTATTACACGAGAAGACGAAACATATAGAGATTGATGTTCACTTTCTTCGGGAGAAGGTTCGTTGTGGTATTGTGACTCAATTATTTTTGGAGACCAGTGATCAGGTTGCGGATGTTTTCACCAAACTTGTCACTATATCCATTCTCCGAAACTCGGTTGTCAAGCTTGACTTAGTTGATATTTTTGCGCCTAGCTTGAGGGGGAGTGTTGGAGTATAGTCTAGTTTATTAGAATTTCTTTGCCCTTTTTACTCTTATTATGACTTTTATATTTTGCCTAAACTACAAGGATGTTTAGGTTATTTTGTATTATTATTATTTGACCATATATACGGGGCTCTACTCTTAGTTTGTGTATCCATTTTCACTCACATTCATCTCAAGTATAGTAAATTAAATTATCTAACAAAAAAAAAAACCTTCTAAAATTCCTTGTTCCAACTATATGACTGTTAATACAAAAAATTATATCTAATTCATTTTTTATTAAGTGAATTTCTTTTATACCACAATAGCAACAAAAACTAAAGAATAATTTTATAATATTTAATAATTTTAATATTCCTAATAATATACAAAAAATAAATAGACAATTTCATGTTGTTGTTGAACTTTGACTTTAAAGGTTAATGTTTTATTATTTGTTGATTAATTAAAGTAATATCCGTTGTTGAATTTTATGATAATATAGTATACTAGAAGTAACCCGTGCATGAAGACACGATGCAACGTATGTGAGAAGTGATGGATTTGGAATGGGACAATTCAATGTGAATGGTTTTGAGAGGGATATTGGTGGTTACTGGATGAATCTATTTGAGACCGTTTGATGAGTTTATTGAAGCTTGCCCTATTTTATACTATAGATTAATTATGATCGTCGGATCAATAATATTGACTCGATCTGAACTGCGAAAAACTTAAGACAAACTATACTAACTATTTTATTATATATATATATAATTGTCCAAGCCAATCTCTATATACATAACCGTCCAAGCTAATCTCTCCAATAGTTTGAATGGGGATGAGGAGAGATAAAATGAATGTAGTAGAGTTCAGTAGGAATGTATATTAATTAGGATCGTCGGATCAATAATATTAAATCGATCAATAGTATTGAATCGATCTGAGCCATAAAAAGCTCAAGATAAACCAAGCTAACTATTTTATTACATAGATTGTTGAAATTTTGTTTGCTACGACAATTATTTGGATTTGAGAGGTATAAAATTGTAATATACACTAAGTTAGATGTGAATTGGGCTACTGCTTCTTTTATTTTTGTTACATAATGTCTTCAAGTACGAATAATTTTTAATCTATATGATAAAATAGAGTTATTTTTAAATCTAAAGATCAAAAATGATTCAGGTCAGTTTAAATAAAATAAAATATCATCTGACTCACTACATTATCCTAATTTTTCTTAAATTATTACCGTTTCAAATTATTTCAAAATTAGTGATCCCCAATAATTTTATCCCACACCCAAAATGCCTAGTTTTGACTACTCTATATCAGACCCTAATCTTTAAGCTTTTGAGCTCTCTTACGCCCTCACTCTCTCTTCTCCCCAAATCCCCCGACTCTCTTCTCAAATCCGCCCCATGTGACCGTGTCTCTCCCCAACTCCCCTCGTTCCGTAGAACGATATCATACCATACGATATCGTTTTGATTAACAACNAAAATCCTCCGACTCTCTTCTCAAATCCGCCCCATGTGACCGTGTCTCTCCCCAACTCCCCTCGTTCCGTAGAACGATATCATACCATACGATATCGTTTTGATTAACAACACNCAAATCCCCCGACTCTCTTCTCAAATCCGCCCCATGTGACCGTGTCTCTCCCCAAGTCCCCTCGTTCCGTAGAACGATATCATACCATACGATATCGTTTTGATTAACAACACGCGGTTAAAAACTAACTGCACATGAGCCGACCTTCCCCATCCTCCGTCCGCCATCTCTGTTTCTACCTCAGCCTCCCCCACCTCTGCTGCCCAGATGTCGTAGCTGCCGACACCGACCAACAACGACACAACTCTCAGGCAACTCTCTTTCTATTTCCCACTCTCCTCTGATTCTTCACTCTCTCACCATCGACATCCACACCACGCATGCCATCCACCACCACCACCACCGTATCACCGTTTGTCGCCGCCCCATAGTCATACACTCCCCNTCAGCCTCCCCCACCTCTGCTGCCCAGATGTCGTAGCTGCCGACACCGACCAACAACGACACAACTCTCAGGTAACTCTCTTTCTATTTCCCACTCTCCTCTGATTCTTCACTCTCTCACCATCGACATCCACACCACGCTTGCCATCCACCACCACCACCACCACCACCGTATCACCGTTTGTCGCCGCCCCATAGTCATACACTCCCCCTCTCTGATTATTCTCTCTTTCACCCACCGCCATCCACCACCACAGTCTGCCAACAACCATAGCCCCACTACCCAGCGAACCCTAGATTTTAAGGGAAACCCTACATATAAGAAAAAAACTTTGGGATTTGAAGAGAATCCTTATATGGAACAAAGGATTATAATGAATTCAGTAGATTCAAAAAGTGACTCAATTGTTTATTGGGGATAGGAGTTCTGGATTTTTGTTTGTCGAGAGTCTTACTCGCTGCCATCTTTGTTGAATTTTTTGGTCTAAAGTTTACTCGCTCNCCAAAGGATTATAATGAATTCAGTAGATTCAAAAAGTGACTCAATTGTTTTTAGGGGATAGGAGTTCTGGATTTTTGTTTGTCGAGAGTCTTACTCGCTGCCATCTTTGTTGAATTTTTTGGTCTAAAGTTTACTCGCTCTGTGTTTTTTTTTTCATTTTTACCTTTGCCAATTCATTAGTTGATTTCTACAAACGTAAATATGTGCTCTAGGTTTACTGGATCTAAAGCAAATTAGAAGCAGCCCCAAAGAAAGAAGGAGCACTAGAAGCAGTCCTGTGTAGAAATTTTGAAGGTAAAACTCTAAATTTTTCTTTGTATATCCTATTTTTGTGGATGAATCTGCTTTGTGGCTCGTTTAATAAGATTTTAATTATTGAAATGTGTTCTTGGAAGTTGATAAGCTTTAGATGCATACCCATGTCGATTTTATCAGTGTTAGTTCAGTTTTCAACCTTTTTATGTTTATTTTGCCTTTTTTTTTGTGAGCAATTAAGGACCAAAACTTCTGTTTATTTCGAGATTTGTGCTTTTATTAAGCTGATTCCTGATCTTTCTTTGTTTTTTTCTCTCTCTCTCTCTCTGAATTTGGCTTAGCTATGTATGTATTTACTGTGTTTGATATAGATTGAGTGGGGCAAGCGTATTTGGACCTTTTTGTATATTTATGAGGCTTATGTATTCACAACTTTTTTGCATATTCATGAGGCTTGGCTATTTATGGACTGATTCAAACATTTATTAAAATTTTTTGTATCAACAATTGCAATTTATTTTACACATTATAGGAGGTTAATGAGACATGGGTTACTATATAAAGGTGTGGGTTATACAAGAGCCTAGAGGTCAGCTCTCTTTTCAATCTTTCCTAGTTGCTTGCTTCATTTGACTAAAATTCTAAATTGGAATGTTGGATTATTGTGTATGCATGTGATATAGATAGGTAGGTTAAAGACATTCACTTCAAATTGGACATGTGTTTTTGAGATGAGTATATAAAGTTTGGGTTTTGAGGTGAGTTTTTCTGGAAACTAAAATTGGTACAACCAGTAATGAAAGTTAATTCTAAAAATTGGCATTTAAAATTCCTTTCTTTTTTATGCTTTAGTAAGTTTAATTAGTTTTTTTTTGCCTTCTTGGCAAACATATACAGGCTCGAGTCTTCCTACAAAGTTAATTCTATTTTTAATTTTAGTGTAATTATTTTATGGATTTTGCTTGGATTGTGTGTTTATGTGTGTGATAGAGAGTTGCCATTGTCCATATAATCAAATATCCAGATAATCAATATGCTATTAGCTTTTTATAATAAGGTTGCGTTTGGTAACTACTTGTTTTTTTTTTGTTTTTTTTGTTTTTTTTTCTGTTTTTGTTATTAGTTTTTTATCAAAATAAAAATAAAAATGCGTGTTGGATGTGTTTTAATTTTTTTTAAGGTCTTGTGTTTTGAAAGCAAGGTCCAAAAATGCAAACAGAAAAAAAGGTGGTTCATAAACACCTAAAAACACAAACATGCGTGCTAGGGGTCTCCCCTTTAATGAGATCCGGGTTCAAATCTTGTTAGTAGCAAAAAATAGCATTTTTTCCCTAGACTAGAAACCCTCATTTTATATTTTCCGCAAATTTTAAGAGCCGCCTCCATCGTCTCTTTCGCCTCTCGCCCCCATTTTCTCTTGCCTTTTAGATCTTCTACTCAGATCTAGTGGGTTGTTCATCGATTTCGCATCTCAGATCTGTTGTGTTTGTGGATTTGTGTGCGTGTGTTTGTGTGTGTTTTTGTTTGTGGAGCTCTGTGTGTGTGTGGTTCTATGTGTGTGTATGGATCTATAATGTGTGGGTAAGTCTGTGTGTATTGGTCTTTGTGTGTGGGTTTGGATTTCTTTTTTTATTTTTTATTTTCAATTTAATTTTTTCTGGTAAAGTTGCTATTTAGTTGTTTAGAGGTGGTTTTGAATTTTAGGTTAACTTGCAATTGCATTCTAAATTGACTGTTATGCATGTTGTTACATAGAAATGGTTTGAACAATGGGATGTATTGCTATGTTGTAACAATGGGATTTTGAGTTGGTTACCAAACATGGTTTTTTTTTACATATTATAATTTGTTAAACATAAATGACTACCCAAACATATTTTATGTTTTTAGTTTTTACCAAAGAAAAACAAAAACTGTTGTTTTTCCTTTTTTTGAAAACATGAAAAAAAAAACGGTACCAAACGCAAGTTGTGGTTTTTTTATTTGATTATATGTTTCATATTCTAATACACATTGTTTTTTTGTCTTGAACTATGATGTAGGCCTTTGTTGGGTAATAAACTTGGAAATTTAGGCTGTTAGGTCGTCTTTGATTTTTCTCTCATCAAGCGTTTTCTATTGTGTGTGTGTGTGAGAGAGAGAGAGAGAGGGGTAATGTATTTGTGATAGTGAGTGAGTGAGGGGCTTGTGGGTGAGTTAGAGCTTGCTCTATAATTTTTTGTATGACTCAGATGTTATTTTAAGATTTTTGAAATTATCAATTTGTATTTGACTTATAGGATATTTGAAATGTTTTGAATTTTATTTGACTCGTTGCTTACCTTCGCTTAGTGGATTATTTTATTGTTGTTGCAAATCTTAAGTTCATTAATACATGTGGTTTCTTAAACAAGTTAAGAGAATCCTCTGCCACCACCTTTGAATTTTGTGCCTTGATTAGAGGATTTGACATTCTAATTTGCTCATTACAAATCCAGTCACTCATAGCAATTGCAAACTATTCACATTTGTTGTGGCATCTTGCCTTGATACTGGGATGATTTTGGACGAACTGATCCACATGCCCAACAATGTTGTGTTTTTGTGAACACATTTTGTTCCCCTTTTGTTCAATTTAGTCATTTTACCTTATTCATTGTTATGTGCTTTGTATATGATGGACAAAGTGTTTTTAGATTTACTTTTATTTTTGAACCAGTTTTTAGATTTACTTCAATGACAAGAATTCAAACTAGGATTCGACACTGGTAATACACTAGGTTAGGGAGATTTTGAGAAGTAACTGTTTATAAGGTTCTATGCTTAATGTTACTTTTCTTTGTTTATCCTTTTGGCTTTATTTTTAATGTGCCAAAAGCACAATGTCTAGTCTGAATACTAGAATGCTTAGACACAACTTATTAACTTCAGCGATGAAGTATGTTTATGTTTGGAATGTCTTGGGGGAAGTGATTTGTATATGCTTGGAATGGTGAAAATTAAAGAAACGTGTCCGTTTTGTGGGAGGATGCTTTAGCTTTTGGAATGTAATTGCAACGATAAGTTCATAAATAATATAAATTGTGTATACAGGTTGAAACTTTTTTGGGATTATCTTTTGTAGTTGAAAGTCTACATTTTATTGAATTTATTTGGCCCCAAAAATGAAATATATATCAGATTATAACTTAAATATTCAAAGAATTTAATTGTATATTTTTCCTGTCTTTATATGAGTATTTGTAAATAATTGTTTTGTTAATTGGTAATTTTTTTGTGTGATACATAGTATCTTCAGGCATAGGTATTAGTTAGTGTGTGTGTGTGTGTATATATATATATATTTGGGTGTATTAGTGTTTATATATTGTTTAGGTATACTAGTGTATGTGATAGTGTATTAGCGTATGTGTGTATTTTGATGTATCATTGTGTGTTTTTCAACGCATTAGTATGTTTTTTGAGATTATTTTGTGCGCGTATGTGTGGTTTGGTGCAATAGTCTGTATGTGCATTTACACAATGTGTGTGTGTATTTTTGTATATTAGAGTGTGTTTTTTTATGTATTAATGTGAAAATTTTTTGGTGTATTAGTATGCGTATTTATTTTTTGTGCATTGGTGTACGTATTTGGTAACACAATGTGTATATTTTGGTATATTTTTGGCGTATGTGTGTGTGTGTGTTTTCTTTTTTAGTGTATTAGTATGTATTTTTTTGGTGCATTAGTATGTGTTGTGAGGGGATTTATTGATTCCAATCACAGAAAATACAAAGGAAGTGATCTTGTCGTTAAACTAGAAATCACTTAAAACACACCGAATTTCAATTCTTCCTAATTGTCATACTTTCTAGGATTTTGTGTGTTGAATAAATAAGAGAAGAACCCTATTTATAGAGTTTCTAGTGCCTTTTCATTGCACCATTTCCTTGAGTCATTTCCCTTCACACATCTTTTCATTGATCATGTACATTCATAAAGGTAATGTGCCTTCTTGTCTTATGGGAAATACCTTTTCACCTCCTATGAAGAACCTATTTATAAAAAGTCAAGCCTTTCAACAGTGTCCTTACACTTTTTGGGAAAGGCCACCATTATAATTAACAATTTGTCCATAAATACCAATATGTTTTGGTATGTATTTGATACTTTGCGCATTAGTGTGTCTGTGAAACATTGTGCATGCGTATTTTTTGGTGTTATTGTGAGTGTATTTGTGTGAATATTGCGTGTGTTTTTTGGTGTATTATTTGTGTAAATGTTTTGTTGTATTAGTGTGTTTTCATGTATACGGTATATTGGTTGATACACACGTGATTTGCACGTGAATTGTTACTAATTTACGTGTCAATTTCTTAGTTATGCATTCTATATTGATCAACATTTACCCAAACTAAATTTGAGAGTCAAGGAGCAAAAATAAAGCTCAATAATTCTCAAAGAAAAAAAAAAGAAAAAGAAAAAGAAAAAGAAAAAGAAAAAGAAAAAAGGCTTGCCAGTTCATTGCAACTGCTTAAACATATATTCTCTCTCCCCTCCCCGTTAGCACTTCTTTCTCAAATCATTTGAATTTACTATGATTGCGTGTTCTTAATAACATTGCATGTTCATTAACTCAAACCAAATGAATGCTTCAAAACCATAAACCGTTACAAAAATGAGTAATTGCTTTCCCACTTAGGAACTGGGTGTTTCTTTGTGCACCCACTATTTATGTCTTACATTTCCATTCCTGATATTGGCCTTAAGTTGCAATGAAAATTTAACCATGGAAATAAATGAAAACAACAAGTATATTGCTGCTTCATGTGCAAGAAGGACATCGTTAGATTTTTTTGTTATCCAATCAGAAAACCATGATCTCTTTTTTGTTGCAAACCAAAAATGAACATCTACTTTAGAAGTCCTATGGTGAGGTGCAATAAACATGTTTGTCATTGTACTTACTTTTGGGGATCCTTTGTTTTTCACATTTGAGTTATATATGCTTTCTTTAAATCTTGTTCTTATCATTCTTGATATATGAAAATAGCTGCCCGAACCACATGTAATAGGCTAATAGTCAAAACTCAACTGATGCAAAAATAGCAAAGTAATCCACAAACAATATAGGGCATTCCTTAGTGGAATAGCTTCAAACACATTGATAAATTGATGACCAAGTTTCAAGACATCCTAAAGTTACTTGGCACATTCTTAGCATTTCTTAAGGTGGGGAAAAAGTGGCCATTCCATTGTCATCGGTTTTACACACTTGGGGTTTGTTTGGATGGATTTTTGGGAAGGGTTTGGATTGACTTTCTCAAACCCTTCCAAACCCAAATTCCTCCTTACAAAGATGGAATTCAGTGTTGAATCTAGTCCATACCCAAGTTTAGTATGCAATACATACACATGTAGGACCCACAGATATATCACAATTATTAACAACCATTTGTCCTGTAATTAACTGTTTTACCCCTTGGTCAATCTAATCCATACTATGTTTGTTTACGTATATTTTTTTGTGTACTTTTGAATATCATATTTGATTTTTTTTCCTTCCTAACTTATGAAATAAAGCATGAATATTGATAAAATATAACTATTATTCATAACCATAATAAAACGCAATAAAAAATTAACCATACAAGACATTGTTACGGTAAGAGGACAAGTGTCCTCGATTTCCCTAGACATTTGTCTTTTGCAGAGATTTGGGTGAAATATGGTAAATAGGGTTCTAAGGAGTACAATTGTCTTTTTCCATCCTTAACCCATTAATCCTCTTCCGAAACCTCTCCCGGTTTGACGAAGCCCATGTTCATGGGGTTTAGTCTATGGGCCAGCTACTGCCTTGGCAACCCAGACTTGAAAATTGAACCCAAACATTGGGTTTGGAGGTCCTTTGGACTATTTTTTCCAAACCCTAGACACCAATCCCTACAAACCCACAAAACAAACATGCCATTGAGGTGTTAGGAAAAAAAAATTTAATATTGCCGATATCAAGAATTATAAATGCAAAAAAGAAATTAGGGGTGACCATCTTTTTGCATATACAAATATTGTTTTGCTTTCAAAAAATCAAATTCCAACCAAAAACTAAATTCTATTTATAATACATCTTGTGGTTGGATCAAAAGCCAAAGACGAAAAAGAAAAGGAGTAAAGAAAAATGAAAAAAGGGCCACACAACTACAATCAAATTTTGTGACTGGAAACTCGAATTGTACCAGGACAATGAAATATTAATAATATTTTTGCACCTTTTCAATCAACTTGTCTTCTAGGTCAGAGTAACCCCGTATATAGTTAAAAGGATAAATTATAATTTACGCCCTTAAAGTATGCACCTAATTTTTATTTGGTTTTTGAAGTTCCAATTGCAATAATCAAATCTTTAGAATTTTAATTTTGTTTCAATTTAGTCGTTGCATCAAAATTCTCTGATTTATTTTGATGGAATAACCTTTCGTGACCAATACAGTACTTGGGTAAANTTATTCATAACCATAATAAAACGCAATAAAACATTAACCATACAAGACATTGTTACGGTAAGAGGACAAGTGTCCTCCATTTCCCTAGACATTTGTCTTTTGTAGAGATTGGGGTGAAATATGGTAAATAGGGTTCTAAGGAGTACAATTGTCTTTTTCCATCCTTAACCCATTAATCCTCTTCCGAAACCTCTCCCGGTTTGACGAAGCCCATGTTCATGGGGTTTAGTCTATGGGCCAGCTACTGCCTTGGCAACCCAGACTTGAAAATTGAACCCAAACATTGGGTTTGGAGGTCCTTTGGACTATTTTTTCCAAACCCTAGACACCAATCCCTACAAACCCACAAAACAAACATGCCATTGAGGTGTTAGGAAAAAAAAATTTAATATTGCCGATATCAAGAATTATAAATGCAAAAAAGAAATTAGGGGTGACCATCTTTTTGCATATACAAATATTGTTTTGCTTTCAAAAAATCAAATTCCAACCAAAAACTAAATTCTATTTATAATACATCTTGTGGTTGGATCAAAAGCCAAAGACGAAAAAGAAAAGGAGTAAAGAAAAATGAAAAAAGGGCCACACAACTACAATCAAATTTTGTGACTGGAAACTCGAATTGTACCAGGACAATGAAATATTATTAATATTTTTGCACCTTTTCAATCAACTTGTCTTCTAGGTCAGAGTAACCCCGTATATAGTTAAAAGGATAAATTATAATTTACGCCCTTAAAGTATGCACCTAATTTTTATTTGGTTTTTGAAGTTCCAATTGCAATAATCAAATCTTTAGAATTTTAATTTTGTTTCAATTTAGTCGTTGCATCAAAATTCTCTGATTTATTTTGATGGAATAACCTTTCGTGACCAATACAGTACTTGGGTAAAAGGGTATACGTTTAGGTTATAAAATCTTACTTTATTTCATTTGCTTTAGAGAAAAATAAGACAACAAACACGAAAGAAAAACGATACAGAGTAAGAATTTAAGAGAAACTTAGTGAAAACCTAAACTTGTTGTCCTATCTAAAGAACAAAATTTTCAAATTGAAATCAGAAATGACATGAATTCATTCAATAAATGTTCAAACAATATATAGCTCTATAGCTCTATATAAATGCATATCTGTGTGTACATATATGTATATAAACATGTAGAGAGAGAGAGAGAGAGAGAGAGAGAGAGAACCTTATGTGATCTAAAAAGGATGTGTAGAATGGTCCAATGTGAAATATGTGTGTGTGNCATCTAAAGAACAAAATTTTCAAATTGAAATTAGAAATGACATGAATTCATTCAATAAATGTTCAAACCATATATATCTCTATAGCTCTATATAAATGCATATCTGTGTGTACATATATGTATATAAACATGTAGAGAGAGAGAGAGAGAGAGAGCCTTATGTGATCTAAAAAGGATGTGTAGAATGGTCCAATGTGAAATATGTGTGTGTGCAACAACCAAGACTAAGAAAGGATTAATTCATTGCATCTTGAATATTTACTCCAATTGCTAGGATCTAAAAGGTCAGTTAGTAGATGCATCTTCTAATGGGTTTTTGGTCACTGAGCAAGCACTGGTATAACTTGTGAAATTGTTGTCTACAATAGGTTGATATTTGTGCAACACATAGGGGTAATTGGTGATATTCATTAGATCGAAAAGACATCATATGTATAGTACATGAAGTGAACATTACTTGAAGTATGCTCCCCTGGGAGTTGAAATGCCGAAAAATCATTTCACCCGGTAAAAAGTAGCAATCCAAATTGACTTTTACTTCATGCAACACATGGATAAAAAAAAAATACCATTAACATCCAAATTTCCCATCCAAACAATTTGGGAATGCATCATTGACGAATAAAATTGTTTAAAACTAATATCTGCGTGGATTCTATTGTGAAATTTATGAATGGCTGTAGAAGGATAGAAGCAAAAAGACGTTTGTTTGCATAGCTGACCAAACACTGTAGAGAGGGGATTGCTGACATTAATGAGGGCACCTACACATCGACATTCACATACACAAATAATCTGCACCAAGTTCATGTTTGAATATTGGAAATTCATGTTATCAATACAAAATTATATATAGAAATGCATAAATTATATATATTTTTATGACTAAAGCATATATACAATAAAATTAACTTAAAAACGTCAAATGTATAAACTTAACATACCCAGAAAAGATGCTGTGGAATGAGGAAAGAAATGAGTGTTCATGAGAGAGAAGAGAAATAGAATCTAGGAAGAAAAAGGATGGATGTCCAATAGAGATGCATAAAAGAAGAAAGAGATGTGGGAGATAGATAGTTCCCAAACTGAAGTTTATTAAGAAGTTGGGAGAGGATGCGAGACAGTACTTGAAAGACGGTAAATATGGATTATTACACTAAAAAAGCAGTAAGCTGAAATTTAGAAATAGCATAAAAATACATTAAATAGAGGGCATTGCTGCTATTTAAAAATCTTTAAGGGTAATTTAGATAATCAAATGTTTACACCTCAAGAGACATTTAAAAGTAGTATAGTTATAGATATTTTCTTGTATTAGTATGTGTGTTAACACNTCTATTTAAAAATCTTTAAGGGTAATTTAGATAATCAAATGTTTACACCTCAAGAAACATTTAAAAGTAGTATAGTTATAGATATTTTCTTGTATTAGTATGTGTGTTAACACACCGTATATGTCTATATTTTTGGTACATTAGTGTATGTGCATTTAATAATTTATTAGGAATTGTAACACAAATAAGTATTTCTTTTACCATCCGCACATTTTATAATGTATTTTTGTTTAAGAACTTTTTTATTTTGAACATCCAAACAATGTTTATTTAATGAAAATGATTTACTTATAAAACATGCAGGATATCACCACTATTTTAAGTGGGCCAGTTCTCTAGGCCAAGACCAAAAAAATTAGGGAAAATTGGGATGGGGTACACTCCAAGGAACTTATTTGTTTTAAAGTATATAGCTCACACTTTTCAATTAGTTAGTCCTTATTCTCCTAAATATTTTGTGAGTAGGTACACATTTACAGTTTTCATATATTTGTAGTACGTAATTGTCCATACCTTAATTCTTTTTTTTTTTTTTGAACAAGTCCTTACCTTAATTCATGCACATTAGATTTGACAGTTTCTTTGTTTTTGAATCTGTTTTATTAGATAAAAGGTTTCCTAAAATAAGGGATTAAAAAACCGTTTAAATTTTAAAAGATACTCAAAAAATTATTGTCGGCCAATGATATTTTTTTCTCCGATCAGCCATTTGATGTTGATGCTGCTAAATCCCACTGCTGTGTTATTTAATACACCCCAAGTCTAGGCTCGTTCTGCCAAGATGATATAGACCTACTAGCATATGTCAACGCTAATGGTTATTATTATAATCATCCTCTTGATGCTGTGCCATTTAGAAATGACTACCATCAAAACAAACATCTGGTAGCATCCAACCAGACCCATGAAGTCTGATGAAGACTGCGACAGTGAAGTTCCTTTAATTAGATTTTTTTTTGTTGCTAAATGTCGTAATTGACTATTTCCCGAACCAGATATATACGGAAATAATTTGTTTTGTATGTTGAAAAACAAGAAATTTGTTGTATGTTTGGAGTTTCCTTTAATTAGCTTTTTTATTATTTTTTAAATAATTGAATTTTATACTTATTCACTTTTTGCTCAAACCCTAGTCCTACGTTGGGTCACGGACAAAAAGCTACGATACAAGAAATAAAAATCGGGGATACAATTTTTCCTATTTTTTGCTAGGTTTGGGTTTTCGGATGTGGAAATTAAAACTCTAAATTATTCTTTTTCATGTTTGCTTGCTGCGTTGCTGGTGCCTTTTGCATGATATATCAAAACAGCTGAGTCCTTACTTTCCTTTATAGGGTTTATATTTGTACGGATACTAGCAATTTTTTTTTTTTTTTAAATTTTTCGTTGATATTGCAAGTTGTGAATTTGTATTTTTTTTTTTTGGTTTGTGGTTCTTCATACTGATTAGTGGAGCTGTACTATATTGACAGTTGAAAGTGATTTTAATTTCTAAGTAGTATTATTACTTCTAATTGTTGTTATTTGGACAGAAAAAAATGCTAGGTGCGTTTCCCATATTGCCCCTTCCGGCACCACCCTCCGATGGGAATCTTGGTCCTTTACCACCTTCTCAGGTGCCGGAAGGATCCACGGACGAGAAAATGCAAGAGGCCGAGGAGGATGAGAACAAAGCTGATAAACCCAACTCGGCTCCTTCATCGATTGCGACCCATACGAGAACTATTGGAATTATACACCCCCCTCCTGATATCAGAAACATTGTTGATAAAACAGCACAGTTTGTGGCGAAAAATGGAATCGAGTTTGAGAAAAGAATTATTGCTAACAATGCTGGGAATGCCAAGTTCAATTTCTTGAATGCTTCGGATCCATATCATGCGTATTATCAGCACCGTTTGTCTGAGTTTCGTGCCCAGACTCAAGGTTCTTCCCAACCGCAGGCTGAGAAGGCTTCAGATTCTTCTGCTCCTGAGTTGATCCCTTCTGCGCCGGCTGCTGATGATTCAGCAGCAAAGTCTGACCCCTCGGCCCAGTTTAGGCCAGTAAAGAAGGTGCTTGAGCCTCCGGAGGCGGAGCAGTACACGGTGCGGCTTCCTGAGGGGATTACAGGAGAGGAATTGGATATAATTAAGCTGACTGCACAGTTTGTGGCTCGGAATGGGAAGTCCTTTTTGACGGGTCTGACAAGTAGAGAGATGAATAATCCTCAATTTCATTTTCTGAAGCCGACACACAGTATGTTCATGTTCTTTACGTCGCTTGCAGATGCATATTCGAAGGTGTTGATGCCTCAAAAGGGGTTGACTGATAAGCTGTTGAAAAGTGTTACTGATATGACTACTGTTCTTGAACGGTGCTTGCACAGGCTGGAGTGGGAGCGTTCGCAAGAGCAGGCGAGGCAGAAAGCTGAGGATGAGATAGAGCAGGAACGGTTACAGATGGCCATGATTGATTGGCATGATTTTGTTGTGGTCGAGACTATAGACTTTGCAGATGATGAGGATGAGGATTTACCCCCTCCAATGACCCTCGAGGAGGTTATTAGGAGAAGCAGGATGTCTACTACGGATGAAGCAGACATTGTTGAGCCTGGAAAGGAAGTGGAAATGGAGATGGATGAAGAGGAGGTGCAGCTTGTTGAAGAGGGTATGAGGGCTGCTAGTCTTGAAGAAAATGGTGAGAAGAATGAAGCCAAGGCAACTCCAGAGGAACAGGAACCACCGATGAGGATTGTGAAGAATTGGAAGAGGCCTGAGGAGAGGATCCCTGCAGAAAGAGACCCGACTAAATATGTTGTTTCCCCAATAACTGGAGAGCTTATTCCCATTAATGAGATGTCTGAACATATGAGGATTTCTCTTATTGATCCCAAGTACAAAGAGCAAAAAGAGAGGATGTTTGCTAAGATTCGGGAAACCACTCTTGCCCAAGATGATGAGATCTCCAGAAACATTGTGGGACTTGCGAGAACTCGTCCTGATATTTTTGGTACGACAGAGGAAGAAGTTTCTAATGCAGTCAAGGCGGAGATTGAGAAGAAGAAAGATGAGCAACCAAAGCAGGTCATATGGGATGGTCACACGGGGAGTATTGGACGCACTGCTAGTCAGGCCATGTCTCAAAACAATGGGGAGGATCAGAATGATGTGGCCTACAATGATGCATGGGGTCTTCCTGGTCCTGCAGCTCCTCCTCCTCCTAGACCTGGTGTGCCCTCCATTCGGCCACTTCCTCCACCACCTGGACTAGCCCTGAATCTTCCTCGACCTCCGAATACAGTCCAGTACTCTGCTCCTACGAGTGCTGGGGTCCTTGCACCACCTCCACCCAGGCCACCAGTTGTTAACATGATTCCATCAGTTCGGCCTCCACATGCTCCAATGCCAATGATTCCTGGCCAGCAAGCTCTTATGATGAATCGACCCCCTATGCCACCATCAATTTCTGTGAATCCTCCTAGTATACCTGTGCCACCGCCGCCTGGATCTCAGTTTACGCCTTTGGCACCACCTCGTCCTTTCGTCCCCCATCCCATGTCCCAGCCTGGCATGCCTATGGTTCCACCACCCCCTATGCCTCAAGGAATGCCTCCACCACCTCCACCTGAAGAAGCTCCTCCTCCACTTCCCGATGAACCAGAGCCAAAGAGGCAAAGGCTTGAGGATTCTATGCTTATACCTGAAGACCAATTCCTGGCTCAACATCCAGTATGGATTATATTTTTTTGATTACAGTTTGCTTGTTTGAACTCCGGAGTATTCTGATTTCTGTTTATACTATCATTTATAGCTCTCCTGATTCAGATTTATGATCCTTTTGTTGTTTGCTGCAGGGACCTGTTCGCATCAATNATTGATAGCTCGCCTGATTCAGATTTATGATCCTTTTGTTGTTTGCTGCAGGGACCTGTTCGCATCAATGTATCTGTGCCAAATGTTGATGAAGGAAATCTCAAGGGGCAACTTCTGGAGATTACTGTGCAATCCTTATCTGAAACCGTTGGCAGCCTGAAAGAGAAAATTGCAGGAGAGATCCAGCTTCCTGCAAACAAACAAAAACTGAGTGGAAAAGCTGGCTTCCTCAAGGACAATTTGTCTATCGCATTTTACAATGTTGCAGGAGGAGATACACTTACCCTTTCTTTGAGGGAACGTGGTGGCAGAAAGAGATGAACAGATTTACTTGACCAGGCCTTGAAGAGGTTCATATTGGAACTGTCTCACTACCTTGAGAATTCTTCTAATGAAATTGTGGCGCACCATACAACCTTCTTCGATATTATTTCTGAAATTATGTTGGTCACGTGCTTTTAGTAACTTTTGGAACTTTATTTTCTTTCTCTTGAGCTGATGGTTTGGTATCCACTACAGATTTGGCGTCTTCGGGATCATCACTTAAGGGTAAGAGGAAGTTGGCTATTTTGTATGTTATTAAACCCACCGGGTTGACAGTGACTCCTCTTATCTATATTGCTAATTTGGTTATAATGTTTACATTTGCAGTTGCTCCTTCAAAAATTTGTTCTCCGTACTTATATTCTTTTGATTTTTTTTTAACCACAAGTTCTCTCTTTGCAATGATGGCAATCTGAAGGTTCTTCTCGAGTTTAGGTTTTTTTAGGAGATCCGCTTTTGTGGGACAGGAACTTGTTTTGCCAGTGCTGAGCATCTGGTAGCCTTATATGGTGCGTTCTGTTGGAGCTTATGGCCCACTAGTCAAATTTCCATTTGACTGCATAACTTTCTTGATGTGCTAATTAGTGGGCAGTGATTTGGATTCTCTCATGCTTCACTTTTCTCAATACAGCAAAGCTCCCTAGTTTGAAAAGGTTTATGCTATCTGACAAATGTATCATGCTTCCTGTCTTAGCAGCAGAAGCAGGTAGGATTAATTTTTGGTTCCTTCTGCCTTTTATGCATTTTATCTGTTGTTATCAAAACTTTGACGGCAGTTGTTAAGACCTGCCATTTTGTGCAGCACTGTCCTGGGCTGGTTGCTCTTCTGGATGGAGTGGAGATTGCAGATATCTTGCAGATCTATATTCTTTCTACATTCCTTAGGATTTTAAGTTGAGAATACCCTATTTTGCTATTTATGTTGCCCTGAGCATTAAGCTGTCAGCAATATGGAAACTGACAGCTTAAGTACTGAACAATATGTTGGTCTTCATATTCTAGCATTATTGAGAAAGTCCCACTGCCAACCAGGCAGAGGAAAAAAATAGACAGAAGTTTGTGTAGGCCGCATGAATTTTGTGCAAGTTATGGTTGGTATTCTTGCTGTTTTTAATTTTTCAATCACCAACTGAAGTTATATCCTTCCCTTATGTTCCTTAGTTAGGAAAGCTCTAACTGGCAACTTGGTTCTGCTACTTGCGAGGCACCCATTTTTGTTGGTGAGCCTCTCATATGGCGGAGGAGAAGGAAGCATGAGAAGATGCTAGCAAGTCTTGTGGCATGATTAGATGGAAGTGATCTCAGCTGTTGTCACCATTAGTGGGTTGATGAGTAGCCATATCATTGCACAAGGGTGGCATGGTCTTTGTAATGCATCTGTGGTTTTTTTTTACATGCAATTGGATATATCCTAACTTAAATTGTTTCTCTTCTTTCAGTTTTGGCCCTCTCTGTGCATGGGTTTGTATGTGNGTTTACATGCAATTGGATATATCCTAGCTTAAATTGTTTCTCTTCTTTCAGTTTTGGCCCTCTCTGTGCATGGGTTTGTATGTGGGTGTGTGTTCATGCACTCTAGTGTGATGCATGCGCACTTGTACTTGCACATGTGCATGCGTGTGTGCTTGCACACTTGCGTGTGATATCAATGTACTGCCATGACATTTTCATCCAATAAGAAGAGCCTTTTAGCTAAGTTGTGGCTGTTGTGTTCTCTTGGCTTTTATTTCAGTTGTGCAAATTGCACACCCGATATTTTAGGCTTGATGGGAATGATGTCTGAACTGAAAAATTGTGGAAGCGTAATTAATGTCAGTGCTTGTCAATGTGGCTATTTGTTTGGGTGGGTGCTAAGCCACTCTTGGATGTGTTTGGTGTACAGCTGCTCTTTTCATTGCAAAATGTGTTACAATCGTATACTGGATTAGATATTATGTGGCTCTAGCTCAAGAACTGTTGTCCTGGACAAATTTTCGTAGTCATAAGTTTTATTGTTTGTAGAATTAAAAGGCTTTGAGTAGTTTGGTTTGCTCTGCCGAAGTGCTAATTAAAAGGCTGACGGTGGTTGGGTTTTTTTATCCGAATCAAAATCTTTTTAGCGGTGGTAGGTTTACTAGGTTTTTACTTNTTATTGTTTGTAGAATTAAAAGGCTTTGAGTAGTTTGGTTTGCTCTGCCGAAGTGCTAATTAAAAGGCTGACGGTGGTTGGTTTTTTTTATCCGAATCAAAATCTTTTTAGCGGTGGTAGGTTTACTAGGTTTTTACTTTTCAAGTTAGGGATTGATGGTACTATCGTTAGTAATGATGGGGTAATTTTTACGAGATTTCCTCCTTTATGAAAGATGGTTTTGCAGCTTGTTTGGTTATAGGGAAATGGTTCCCATTTTGTTGATACTATTGGATTTATTCTTTTGAGTTGGCTTCTAGTCCTTGGTCATGGCGAATTGTTACTTGTGGTTTGCTAGGATCATAATAATGTTGAAAGGAAATTTACCAGCGTTCATATTTGGATGGGTCTATTGTTGATACATACACCAACAAAAATGAATTAGACAAATAAATTAGGCACACATAACTTTACAGAAATNTTTACCAGTGTTACCAGCGTTCATATTTGGATGGGTCTATTGTTGATACATACACCAACAAAAATGANATAATGTTGAAAGGAAATTTACCAGCGTTCATATTTGGATGGGTCTATTGTTGATACATACACCAACAAAAATGAATTAGACAAATAAATTAGGCACACATAACTTTACAGAAATCCAAACTTTTTCCACTCAAATGGAGCAAATTTACTTTTCAACTAATTCACATTTTTTCTTTATTTATTCAGTTTTCTAATATCCCGAGGGGTTGCTCGAATAAAAGTCTACTGCCACTCTTCCGTGACCAGAAATCTGAAGAGCAGTATCGACAGTTTATTAGTAAATTATGAGTTGAAATAGTATAGTAAAANCAGTTTTCTAAAATCCCGAGGGGTTGCTCGAATAAAAGTCTACTGCCACTCTTCCGTGACCAGAAATCTNTATTCAGTTTTCTAATATCCCGAGGGGTTGCTCGAATAAAAGTCTACTGCCACTCTTCCGTGACCAGAAATCTGAAGAGCAGTATCGACAGTTTATTAGTAAATTATGAGTTGAAATAGTATAGTAAAAATAGGGTTAAGAGAAAAGAGAGAATAATTAGTGTCTAGGTTAGATTGCCTTACACTCTCTTATTTATATTTAATATTACCCTACACTAATATGATCAAAGATGGAAATTTCATTTTGAAAGCCCAAAATGTCGAGTTGTAAGAAAACTCAGTAATTGAATATTGTAATTCGTTTGTTTTGAGATATTTTGGCTAATGTTTTGAAAATAAATTTTTAATTTTTTAATTTCTATTTGGATTTTGAAATATCTTCAAATCATTTTCAAAACGTTTTTATTTTTTAGCTAATTACAATTGTGTTCTAAAATGAAGTTTTAATCCTTACTACTGATTGAAAGCCAAATTCATACGAAATTTGACTGTTGACATCTACCTGAGATATTGTTTGACATATTTTCAGATTGTTGGCGTGCTAAAGTTTGATTAGACTTAAAATTTAAACATGTACGACTTTATTTATTTGAATCGGCGTGAGGTCCTAAAATCGTGACTGTTCAGGTGATTGTAGTAAGACGTAAGACTACCTCTGACTTCTTTTCTATGCCTTATAGTTCAAGGACTTTAAATAATTCCCCAATTAANTTAAAATCGTGACTGTTCAGGTGATTGTAATAAGACGTAAGACTATCTCTGACTTCTTTTCTATGCCTTATAGTTCAAGGACTTTAAATAATTCCCCAATTAATAGCGAAATGGATTGAAATGTAAGAAAGACCAACGGAATGCAATGCAGCAAGTAGATTAAATTTAGAAGATGAAATAAGTATTGTATTAAACATTAAATAAAAGCNAATAGCGAAATGGATTGAAATGTAAGAAAGACCAACGGAATGCAATGCAGCAAGTAGATTAAATTTAGAAGATGAAATAAGTATTGTATTAAACATTAAATAAAAGCAGTAAACCAGTGGGCATTTGATCAAATGACACTCCTTATCTTGTTAAAGTTTTGCCTTTCTGAGGTCAAGGGTTCATATGCCCCTCCAAAAAAAAAAAAATATGGAAGCAGTAAAAGATCACAGAAGTGATGAATTACAAGAAAACTAAAGTTGCTTGGGAGCAAAAATAAGTGAGTATAAGGTAGACTTTGTATAGAGTTTATTGGATTTGATCGTGGAATTAGTGGCCTGACCTCTGTTATTTATAGGGATGACTTCCAACCGTTGAAACCATCTTTTTCGGCCATTATTGTGATCATGGTATGCGTGGACATGCGTTGAATCGTCTCTAACTAGAAGTTCATGATGTCACGTCTTCCCGTTTTTCAGGGCTGTTAGAGTCATACTCTTCTAACCGTTCTATCAGTTGGGGACTCTCACAGACTCTTTCATAACCGTTGGATCTCTTCCACGTGTAACCCCTTGATCTTGTTATATTTGGGTGTAAACATTCCCCCTCCCAAAAAAAAAAATGATGCAACTAAATATTCCATGTTCGGGGCGTTGTTTTGGTTCTTTTGAATTTAAACTTTTGCCGCTACACATGCCCTGCTTGGCTATCATCCTGCTATTGGTCGTGAAGTTCAGGGATTATGGCTAATCTTCCACATTTAGTCTCTCAATTTATCTTTTGTCTTTTCAAATCTGCAAGAAATGGGTGACACGTAATCCGTTCACATCTTTTCATCATTGTAGTGGCTTGCCATTTGATAAAGCGTTGTTAAATAAATAAGTAGCTATCTTAGGATATTTTATGTTGTTATTAAAACGCTTCTATGGTACATTTATTAACATTTCATTTAGCTTCAAACATTGCAATGACAAACTTCAATTCTATAGTTTTCTTTTTTCAATTATGCATCCTCATAAGCTACAGGAATCTCAAATTTTACGATGGCTTAGTTACTGCAATAGAGCTGATAATCTTTTATTAATGAATAAGAAGTCCAAAAGAGAGAATAAGGGAGGACAAGGTGTGCAAAACTCCCTTCAAATAGAGAAAGAAAACAATACATAATAGTATTTGTTGGAATGGGCATCACTACAAATCAATTTACATATAATAATTTTAGTTATATTGTGGCTAATATGTTTTTCTAATCCAATAATTACAATTCCTCACAAGAAACTACGTCTATAAGCAATCCTAAGATTTGTTATAACTTACTCTCTTGGTATGTGATTAGAATAACGATCAGCAAATCATGAAATAGCCAACCACTCATTTTCATAAGGCGGGTCACTTCGAATTAATGTAAAAACGAAACACTTTTTTCCTAGAGAAGAAAAGTAGCATTCATTGACATCTGGTGCACAATCAAAAGGAAAGGTGGTTATGGGTTTTAACATACAATATTAAGATTCCCAACAATTCAAATATATGAAACATGATATTCTGTTTTTTAGTGCCATAATGGACTTATGTTTTTCACTGTCATAATGGACAGAGAGAAATATCACCTTCACATGTATGACCATCCCCGCGAAAACCATTTGGACATTTACAGCCTAATAGATTAGACTCCTAGTTGTAAGAAAACCAAATTTTAGCATTTTTTGAAAAATTGAAAGGATGACAAACAGAAGTTTCGAAGCAAAAGAAAGGGGAAAACATCACAGAACTGAGCAAGCTGAAAATCTTTTGCCATCTTTAATATCTAACCAGCAGCCTCCATTGTTTATTGTACACCTTCCAGGTCCAACACCTGTCAATTAAAAAGACAATGTGAGTAGATAGATATATGGGCATAAGCATAATAGAATGGTGACATTGTGTAAAAAGTTCAGCTATAGCATACATAAACTAGTTTGTTATCTTGGCTATGGGAACAAAAACTCAGAATTTATTGAATAGCACTGAGGGAAAGAACAACAGTTGCATATGGGCAAGAAGAACACTCGCATATTACTTGATTCTGGTTTTCTCAATTTAAGTTTTTTCCAGTCCTTTTCAAAGACCCACCGTGATGATTAAAATATGCTAAAAGGTCAGCATTATGCAATGATCTTAGGAAGGCATATGACATCCAAAAGTGGGGCATTTTTAACTATTCCACTAACGGAATTTCCCTTCTCAAACGATCCTCTGGGTTAAACCTGCATCACATTCCCAAGTTTTCTGTGTTTATTAATGGTGAAATGCTGGTTATTTCAAGGGGTCTAGAGATCTTCTTCAGGGTGATCCTCTTTCACCGGTAAGGATCCTACAAAGACTGCAAGAAGTACTAATACTGAAATTCAAGGTAATTTTGGGCCACTAAGAGACAGCAATAGAAAAGCATTATTTGCTTTACTGGGGTTATTGAGGTGTTCAGGATTCTCTACCAGATGAATGTTGAAGAATGTTCTCTGCTATTATATACTCAGGGTAAATCTGTTAATCACTGGCATGTCCAAAATAATTGTAGAGCCTTGTTAGAATGCATTACAATCAAGTCATGGACTGGCAGAGCCTTGTCTTTTCCTGGAAGACTTCAGCTCTTTCAATTGATTTATTTAGTAACTAAGGCATATTAAAATTATTCGTTGGCTACTGAAGATATTCCCCAAGACTAAGAGATGACCAATTTGTAGCTGAAGGGGATTTCAACTTGTTTAAAATGAGAAAAAGAGTGGAACTAAAGCATCTCTCTTGAGGCATATTTAGAATTTTCCTCTAAAGAGTCTACTTGGGTGCACAAACATTTGAGCAAGTGAAATAGCTTGGGAAATAACAATTCCGTCGAATTGTTCATTGACATGGTACAAGATATCGAAGTTCAGCAACAAGGGAAGTTGCTGGTGAAGCATAAGGTTGGTGGTGACAGTGAAACTTCCGGTCTGATAATCGATATCAATTTGGCCTTCTGGTTGTTCGATACCAAAATAGAGGAAAATTTGATATTGATGCCAACACCGACCAATCTGAGCAGCCTAAAGATAACATGGACGATCAGGTTAAAGGTTCCTTCTAGAGATGAAATTTAAAGTTAGTAGCACTTGAAGATTTCTGCGCACATCTTTACCTATAATTTCCTAGGCCCATCTTGTATTGCTTACACAACATATTCCCCGCCAGCCTTTCTTATTTTGGCTGGCCATCAAGCACAAATGTTAGGCTTAAAACGATTTTTTTCTCCTAAATTACATTCCATATCAACCTTCACTGGTCATCCTTTTTCTGGTCACTTCATATAATTAAGTAATTTATCAGGAAATAAATATTTTTCTTATTTTTTTTATTCTATATTTGTTTGTTTTTCCAGCACAACAGGCACTTGCCTAACCTTCTCGGAGACATATTATAGTCAAGAAATAATGAGTCGTACAACATCTGACAGGACAAACATGTACCTTCACAAGAAATATATCCATCTCCTCTATACTGAACGCCATTCACCAAAGGGGGGCACTCACACACTCTTCCCCTGAACGTATCCTTTACAAAAAAAAAAAAAAATTCCAGTAATACGTAATAAGACAACTCCAAACATGCTTCCAGAAGTCTGTTAATCAATTTTATGAGAGTCATCATTCACGTAGAGGAATTAGTCCTTTTATAGCATACCTTGCAAGCTGTTATATTGGACTGTGGGTCCTGCCAACAGCCACCATTCCTTTCAAGGCACTCATTAGTCTCAAGATCTGTAAAGGAAATATAATCAGGTTAAGGGAAAGTAAAAATGGCCTACTAGAGGCAGGGAGGAGCTATAAACCCTGACATCTAAAGTTCAAGACTTGGCAACTCACTTGGGACTAGGTCATAAGGGATTTAACCCTCATGAATTTCCTAATCCCGGAGTGAATGGTCTGCTTTTGACTAGACTTGAGAGGGGATCAGTCGATATGCGTGCAAATTGGTCTGAACACTCTTAACCGTAATACCAAAAAAACCAAACATTTGCCATCTTTTGTATGGGGTAAATTATAGATTAGCCCCCAGCAGTTTGCCCGATAATACTTTATTTTCCTATACTTTTAAAAACTTGCACATACCCCCCTATGGTTTGGAATAAAAGCATAATAGCTAATAGAGATAACAATTTAGCATAAAAAGACAATATAACTTTTATTTTTTTTTAATATGTTTAGTATTTTATTTCCTAAAAATTATAACAAATCAAGAAATCTAATTGATGCATAGAAAGGGAAAAGAGAAGAAGAAATTGATTTAATTCAAAGCGAGAGAAAATTAAGACATTCAACATTTATAGGGTATGTAATTCATTTTAAAATGTTATTTATTACAAATACTGAATTAATATTTTGACCTTTGACATTTATTTTAACAGAATTTCTGATAGTTTGAGTTTGTCCAAAATCACAGGGGGTTGTGTGAAATTTTTTAAAGAGTAGGAAGGTGATGAGTTACTGGTTCAAACCACAGAGAGATAATGTATAATTTTCCCTATTGCATAATAGTAATAAGTGCAGGTTGGGAAAACTAGTGTCATTAGACCTCCAGTTAGACAAATTGAAGGCTCAGTAGTCTCCTTAAATCCTGCGCATATGGCTTTCAACACGGCAGTCCTCTCCAATTTTCCTTCATAAAAAAAAAAAAGAACTTAAGCACACAACAGGTAAAGATAATAGAAATTTAGGAATAAAGAAAACATATTACTATTGTGGCTTTGAGCAATAAAAAATTATGTGGTCAAAATAAGCAAAAGAGACTAAGAGGTGCTGAGAACAGAACTAATGAAAATGATTAGAGATACAAAGTATGAAAGTGAAACAATATGAAAGTGAAACAATCTAGGGAACAAAATGAGACTTTAAATTACTAGTAGCAACTTAAGAAGAGAATCACCTAAAGACTGAAATTCCCAGTCAAAGGGTAAGCTGACACAATGANATGAAAGTGAAACAATCTAGGGAACAAAATGAGACTTTAAATTACTAGTAGCAACTTCAGAAGAGAATCACCTAAAGACTGAAATTCCCAGTCAAAGGGTAAGCTGACACAATGAACTAACAATCAAAAACCAGGAACTGCTGAAACATGCACATATACTTCTTGTTACATGTGAAAAGAAAAACTAATTCCATCGATATTTTTTGTAAGAGAAATGCGAATATGACCAATTAGTTTTCAAACTTCTCCACCTTCACCATGACACGGATGATCATGATTGCAGTGGTGTTTTATAAGCAACAGAAAACCGAGAGGAGGAAGTTTTGGAGACAAATCTTCTCCAAGCCAGTCTCTTGGCAAAAGTTCACACTGGCAAGGCAGTTAAACAAAGCAACTTTTGCTTTCAAATTTAAAATCTTTTAAGTTTTTGTATGGGGCTTTCACCCCATATATCACCTAGTAATAGCATCAAAGTATTCTCTTAAAACACAGTTCATGCAAAATCATCCAGGGAAGATCTCCCCATATGCCATTCAATATTTGCTTTCGTGTGATCAGTAACAAATGACTAGTCATCAGATCTTTCCAGAACGATCAAAATGACAACCTAAGGGTGTAAAGATGTGATTTGAGACGAAGAAAAGGAGCTACTGAGGAACCCATAATTCTCTACAACCAGAATACGCACATAGCATAACCAACCTCGGTATTGGACGTTATTTATAACCAGTGTTGGCAAGATAGTAACATCACCACGAGATCCTCGACCAACCTAGATTTCACAAATCAGAAACAAAGCATCAAGTTCATGTACTGAAGCAACTGACATCATTAAATTAAGTCCTTCTTAACCCTGAATACTACTGAAGTACAAATTACAAATGATTTATTTGAAATAGCAGAAACGGAGTTTTCAAGAGACCTCTGCAATATTCAAACTTGTGCGGGCTATGGAAGGGAAACAAAAATGGAAATGCAGAGACAATAAACCTGGAGTGTTTGCTCAATTTTTAGGACTTCATTTTCCACATCAGCTTCAGTATCGCCCATGCATTTTTTCAGCTTCTCAATTGGCAAACCTGTTGGAGCACATTGAAACTAAGAGAAAAAGACGATTCTCAAATGGAAAAAGAAAAGGAAAATATCACTCGAGGCAGCACATACCAAGTGATTTCATTACATCTTCGGCGCATTCTTTGCTATATCTTTTTTGTTTCATTGAACACCTGATGTGGAAATCTGTCACAAAATCCCACCAGACCCATGGTCGGTTGCTCTCATTGGCAACTCTATGCACACAAAGCTGCCTCAAGTTCTCAAACACGACATCCTTCCCTTGATACCCTTCCCCAAAATCCTGCTCTGGATCAGGCACACAATATCTCCCGTGGTTTATGCATTGAGACTTGCACTGATTGCTAAGGATGAAAGTCGGAGGGCAATACCAAGTTATGTAGTGTGGTGTGAATAGAGTATAACCACCCTTCTCGAGAATCTGAGCATGTCCCTTGAAATTCTTTATGAAATTCATCTGTTCATCACAGTGANGAGGGCAATACCAAGTTATGTAGTGTGGTGTGAATAGAGTATAACCACCCTTCTCTAGAATCTGAGCATGTCCCTTGAAATTCTTTATGAAATTCATCTGTTCATCACAGTGAATTCCACACTCATCATTGCTGTTTGTCCATAGCTCATACTCAACCCTCTCATCAGGATGGGGCATTGACTCTCGCCAGTCTAATTTTACCAAAACAACCTCGCCTGTCTTCAAGGTGGTTTTCAAGGTCTCGCCAAAGGACTTCTCAATTAAAGCGGATGGAATGCCAATCTTCTCTATGTAACCATCCGCATCAGAGCTCTCCCCAGGAGAGTCCATAGTTATCAAAGGCTCATCTATGCTATCAGCCACTAAAACAGCCGCAGCACCAGCCTGTTGACCGTTCCATACCTTCAAGGCAAAGTAGCATCCTAGAAGTGGAAGGAAGATTAAAACAAAAGTTAACATACGATCTACAGATCCAATTTGTCACAGAAGCTTTATTTAATACAAACCAGGATTCATTAACTAAATAAACTAATGTTGCAATTTGGTACACCCAAAAATAAGGTGATTTTAATTTGTTTTCCAATGGGAGACTAGACTTATTATAGGACATCTTATCTCGATTTTGGCATCCATTGTGTGACTATAAAAGTTTTTCTAGCAAGATTTGATGGATAGATCTACATTGTTCAAGTTGCAACAAAATATGGACTATGCAATTGTGAACTAGAGGATATCACAACTCCATATGCTTCCAAATTTTTAAAAATGATACAATTCTCTCATATAAGTAATTCCATAATTAAGATAGTAACATGAGCAATGAAAAAGCAAGTGGACATACGGATACAATTGGATATGGAAGACTTTAGTAGGAGAAAATACTATATCAGAAAAAACTTACATCAATCCACATTAGTTGCATAAAAAGACTATTTAAGGGAGAAGAAAAAGACCAAAAAAAAAAAGAAGGTAAATTGAGTCTGCTGCTGCAACAGGTTGACACTTTCATCTGTAGAGACAGTATCACTTGGAACTACATCTGGAAGTGGGATGTGAAGAGACAAGAAATTAGACAAGAGAGCGGAAATAAAACAACTTTCCTTCTTACTTATCCTTTTAGATAAAAAAATCAAATATGAATTTTCAAATTCCTTCACAGTATCTGCAGCTATGTTCTTTCTAAATTTTGAGCTGAAATAGATAGGGACAGCCAAATTTGATGATTTCGGAACATACATAATTTCTCCCACAAGCGGGAAATTCTATTTATTCAAACCTAGTTCTAAACAACAAGACTCCTAAAAAATGTCAAAAGTCAAAACTACGAGTAAAATACTTATTAATAATCACTATATTGATGTACAGTATCAGTGGCATTGTGAATCATTTTGTTTACGTGTGTCAACGCAATATGTGTCTTTTGGCGATGAAAACTAATCTATGTTAGTATTAGTGACATGACNAGAATCATTCTGTTTACGTGTGTCAACGCAATATGTGTCTTTTGGCGATGAAAACTAATCTATGTTAGTATTAGTTTCATGACACCGGCATACTTTAAAGAAATTATAGTCCATAAGGTTTCCTTCAACTAATTNTGAATCATTTTGTTTACGTGTGTCAACGCAATATGTGTCTTTTGGCGATGAAAACTAATCTATGTTAGTATTAGTGACATGACACCGGCATACTTTAAAGAAATTATAGTCCATAAGGTTTCCTTCAACTAATTAATAGTTGCGGGATGAAAATTTGTCAACATCAACATTTTTTCCTTTATTAAGATAAGATAAGATTTTCAGACGTGAAAATTGTAGGATCTGCAATTGTAAGCAACTGCAGAACAGCCAAAACCTGAACTTGGATCCTGCTTACGGGCTGGTTTACATTTGGGCGATGATGCAAGAGCTGGTGTTATATTTTCTTTGCAATCCGTGGTTTCCTCTGAGTTAATTAGAATTCTTATTTCCGAAATTAAGGCACTTTGAAATTTATGTCCTAAACAAAAGTAATTTTTGAAGAATGCTGTTTTACGTTGAAAACGTCAATTCAAATGACCTTTTTTTAAATGGTTCACAAAGAAGTCATTTGAGGTGATATTATTTAAAAGCGTTTGGGTTTAAGAAATAAGATTGAAACATTATGGATTTGAAAAATAAATTTTTCAAGGCATGGGTTTGGTCAAAAACCTCTACATTCCGTGTTATAGCATGAGAACAAACTAGCACTCCATGGCCTTTCTCCAGACATCAACAGAGAGTTAGTGGGAAAATGAGATCAACTTATTAAATTTCCAAAAAACTAGGAATTTAGCATGAAAGAATGTACGCATCAGTAGCCAAATTCGATCAATGTCTTACGGATAAGGGAAAAAACACGGGAACTTGGAGCTGGATAAGGGGAAGAAGCAATTAAGACACTAAGAAAAGACAAAACCAAATCCATTTTTTTTTTGTTTTTTGTTTTTTGTTCTATATGCAAGGACGAACCCAAACAGTAGACAGTAAAATAACACTGTACCTATCTAGATTAGTATAAGAGAGGGAAGGACCCAAAAAAAAAAAAAGTTAAAAGCCTAAAACAGAGAGAAATATAGAAGCTGCATGGAGGCAAGATTGAAATTATCTATAAGACAGTTCACTAAGATAAAGAAATACCCATCAAATTGCATATCTTCCGCTTACCAACAACCACAAGGAATGAACTAATACGAGAAGAAATAAAAAACAGAAGAAAAGGTAAGATCCAGTAATTCTAGCAAACAACATGCTTCAGAGTTTCACATGCAAAACAAGGAACAAACATATACCCACCTCTTCAAAGACCATGTAAATTCTACCCATCAATGAAAATCTTGACACAGAAGCTACACAAAAAGTATAAGAGGACCAACACAAGTGGGAAGGAGGGACGAAAAAAAAAACTTAAAAAGCCTAAGACAAAGAAGAAAAACAGAGAAGCTATATGGAGTACAGATCCAAATTATCCCGAAGACACTTCAATAAGATAAAAAATACCCATGAATTTACAAATCTTCCACCTACAAAAAATCATAAAGAATGAACTGACAGAAGAAGAAAACCAAAAGGGAAAAAAAAGAAACGAAAAGGTAATACACCTTGTCATCCCACACAAGCAAAACAATGAACAAAAAATTACTCATCACTTCAAAAGACAATATCAATCAAAAGCTTGACAGAGAAGCTTATTAGATCCAATAGGAAAATCCCATACTATAAATTTACCTCCACGATCGAGGAGGAGGAAAGAGGGACGAGAAGACTTTGACTTGAAGGGTTTATCACCCTCAAATGGATTGCACCCATCAGAGCCAGTCTGAGGATAAACAACAGTACCCACCATGGATCCTCCATAGTCAGGAACTCCAAAGTTACCAATAGCACCATCATGCTTTGAACGAAGCTTGTATGGAGAGAGAACCCTGATGCTACTTTTCTCCACCACAAATCTAGCCTCAACAACACACCTCAAGCTCAACACAACCGTCGATACTACCAAGAAAGCTATGAACAAGTCACTGCCACTTGCCATATTACCCTTAAAGTTAAAGATTTTTCTTGTTTTTTGGGTGTTCTCAGAGAGTGGAGAAGAGAAGAGTAGAAAGACGAAAAATGGGGTTTGGAGTGACGGGAATGGGAAGAATAGAGAGGTAGAAACAAACGGTCTACAGGTAGATAGAAGTTGGAAGTACAAGCAGTTAGATGGGTAGAGAGAGGAAGTCAAGGGAGACTCAGAGAGAGAGAGAGAGAGAGACTTTTGCTTATAGTCTACCTTTCTCGTGTTGTTTACTCCTTATGACGTAAAGGAAACGACAGGGAGAAGGTGAGAGGGTGGTGGTAGAAGGATTCAGCGGAACTACCACGAATGCAACCCTTCCAATAGACAACGTAGGAAGTTCAAGACAAGTGAGAGAGAGAGATAGAGAGAGAGAGAGGAGAAGGAAAAATCGACGTAATCAATTTCCAAAAAAACCCAGAAAGGGGTTGGAGGGAGTACTAGAGATCACATATACAGACGAAATATATTAATCTCAACTTAAATGCTTAGAAAGATGAGTATAAACTTAGAAGTGTTAAGTTAAAATTTGATATTAAGGTCAGGTTATATGAATAATCTTTTTATAAATATTTTAGTTTCGGTGTGAATAATTTTTTTTTACAAGTACCGATATCATTAAATAATTAACAGGGTAGTCCAATTATTCTTAAATCTTAAGGTTGTTTGGTAAAGTCCCTAAGCCAAGTGGGGCCTAACCCTTTTCTTATGTTAGAATTAATATTTCTTTAAGTGGTTGGGAATATCTCTTCCTTTTTGTTTTAACGGAAAATTGAGAACATTTCCAATCACCCTAACTTGCTTATCAAATAAATCAAAACTCTTTTTAAAATTCAATTTTGAGATCTCGAGATAATAATTTTGATTTTTTTCAGTTCAATTGTTCTAAAGCTATAAGAGAATTAGATTGAAAACAAACCAAAGAATAGTAGCCAAAATTTCTAGTTATTACATTCAAGAATGAGTAATGTCTAGCAAGCTAGTTTATTATACCACCATTTCAGACCAATCAACGACCTTTAAGGATTATTTTACCCTTTAATTTGTTATTCTCTTCTTTGCCCCAACTTTTCTTGTATTAAATGGAACACCATCCAACTTTGCAATAGTGGATATGAACAAAACAAACTTTTGACATTATGTGCACAAAGAGACGGGTCTTAGGGGCAAAGACTGACCTGTCAAATTTTGCAAGCTAGTTTATTTTTCCATGGCATGACTTTTCTAGCAAGTAAATGAGGTAGAACTATATGAAAGAGAAATAGAGGAATAAAAGTAGGGAAAACTTGTGAGAAATCTACATTTAGAGAATTTTTAGGTTTTAATTACAGTCTCAACACTTTTACGGAATGTTTTGTTTATGTATTAAGGGGGTGGATTAGAGTAATTCAATCCGGTAATAATATCTATATGCATATCTATACTACTTTAAAATGTAAATAAAAGTGAAAATTTTTTATTTGACTATTTTGTCCTTGATTATTGTTATAAAGTCAATCATGTCTTCTCATTTCTTTTTATTTTATTCAATTAATTACAAAATCTTCTTCTATCATTTCATCTTCTTAAATTAATTATGCGCATAAATTTAACATTTAATTATATTTATTTGAACTTTAATAATTAATTTTAACCACTAATTTCTATTTTAATTTTAATTTTGTCCTTAAATGATCTTGACTTAAAGACAATTATTCCTTAATTTGGCTTAAATAATAAATAAATAAATAAATATATATATATATATATATATAATACTACTTCTATACTACTTTAAAATGTCAACAAAAGTGAAAAACTTTTGTTTGATTATTTGTCCTTGATTATTATTATAAAGTCAATTATATCCTCTCATTTCTTTTCATTTTATTCAATTAATTACAAAATCTTCTTATATACTTTCATCTTCTTAAATTAATTATGTGTATAAATTTAACATTTAATTATATTCATTTGAACTTTATTAATTAATTTTAACCATTAATTTTAATTTTTTCCTTAAATGATCTTGTCTTAAACACAATTATTCCTTAATTTGCCTTAAATATAATTTTTTTTTGAGTTTTTATTTTCTTCTTAAATATATTTATAAACTATAAAAATGTGTTTGTGCATGCGCGCATGTGTGTGTGTCTATCTATATATATATATACATACTACTAAATGTACCTATGCTGAAAAAACTTTTGATCAACTCTTTTATGTTCAAACATCACTTAAATATCAAACTACCATCCACCTGAATAAATATTATTCATTATGTAGTAAATTCATTTATAGAGACTTTCCATCTCTCTTTTTTTTCTCACTATCCATTACATTGGCATTAAATCCAAATTAATATACTAACTAAAGAAAAAACATAGAGTTCCTTATTAATCACATATGATTTGTTGTCTTTTTTTATTTCAAACTGTCAGTCATCTATTCATTTCTTTCTCATCCATTCAACTTCTTTCTCACTTTATGTGTACAAATATTATAAATAAACAAAACACTTGGAATAATCAAAACTGTTTTGTTTTAATTAGTCACCATGTGACTTTCTATGTTCTCTTCATCTTCTTCATAATTATATATATATATTGTGTCATTCATAGAATTCCACTCATACCATTAACTACTCTCTACATGCCTCAAGCCTAATAACAATATCTACCAGTTTCTCAAATCCATGTTCACTCACTCCATCAGCATGTTCCACAATCACACTATCCTATAGTAAAATGCTACAAAAAGGTGGGCTTTTCAACAATTTGAAGTTCTTAGATTAAGCAACCCATGAGACTTGATCTAAGTGCTATCATTGAATGTCCCTCCCACTCACCCTAACAACCATTATATATACACTATTTTCTTCACTTGGCTTGTGCATGTAGTTTGAAGAAAATTGTATAAACATCTTTTATCCATTCATCCAAGTAATATGATGTCAAAAAATTAACTTTATTGACATGTAAAAATGAAGTTTATTACTTGGACTATGCAATATTTAAGATTTATTATGGTGTTTGTACGTAATGAAAGGTTGTATTTTATTGATTGGTATATTTTTGTTCCAAACTTCTCAATCACTGAGGAGCAAATCCATCTTGTCGGTGGGAGTTAATTCATAAAATACTCCATGAAGCATACTCATATGCATTCATTTGCATCAATTGAGTTATTTTAGAATCGATACTTACTTGTATTTGTACATATGCTACCTGTTAGGGTCGGAGACTACTACCTCGATTATTGCTAGGGATCGACCATAAAACAAGGAGGTGTGTTTTGTTGGTCGTAAAGATGAGAACGTATTACTTAATAATAAATGGAAATAAAAGAATATGATATATCAAATTTATTTTCTTGCATGTGAAAAATCAATTGTTGCTGAATTGTTTTTGGGATGAATTGCTTAAATTATATATCAAATGTGCTTTTATGAAAAACTTGTGATTTGAGTATTATCCACTGTGACAAGTTTTTTTATAACTTGACATGACTTACATATTGTTGATTTTAACATTGCTTAAATATTGTAGATAGTTTGACATTACTTAAATGTTATTTTTTGACTTGCTGCTCATGTATATATATATTATTTTGATATATGAGGTTGATTTGAGTTTTAAAGTGAGCTGGGTTCACTACTACACTAGCACGATAGAGATAGGAAAAAATTAAGAAAACTAGTTATGTACATATTGTACATGAGAGCTTGTTTTCTTTCCTATTGTTGTAAAGGGATAAAATCCATAATCAATCTTTTTGGTATATGCAACACTTTGTGTACTCTATAATTCTATCTATATGTTTCATGACATTATTAGGTGGTATTATTGATTTTCCATGCATTCTAGCGTTACACGTGTAGATATTGATACGTGTTATACTTCCATCTTAGGAATACTAAATAGGTCTCTTGGGATGAGGTGTGACACTTTCACTTCTTCCTTCTCTTCTCTCACTCTATGAGTTGAAAAATCCTTAACTCCTAGGTTTCCAATTATTGGACCCTAAATCCCCAAATTTTAGACCCTAAATCTTATTTCATTGATTAAGCCAACGAACATGCGAATTGATGTACTGAGGAGGAGGGCGAAGGTATAGAGATTTTTGAAGGAAGATCTTGCAAAATTGATTGCTAATTGAAGAAAGATTTTTGAAACAGATATATCAATGATTGGTTGGTGAAATTTTTATTTGTTTTTCTATTTTTTGTTTGAATTTTTCAATTGCACTTTTTTTTTGGTCTTTTGATATGATTTTATTTACTTGAATCGGTGGTTTTAGATTTTGCTCCGCCTCTAACAAGTAGAGTTAGAAGAAAAAATGAACTCGGACTATAGTCGGGGTCAGAGTTCAGATGTATGCTCTCCGACTCCGTTGGAGTTGGACCTCAGCCCTAATTTGGACCATTCCTTTTTCTATGTTTTGAAGTAAGGATTTGAAGCCATTTTATAATTCCTTTTTACATTTTTTTGGTTTTAGGTAATCAATTGAGCAAACTTGTAATCTAATAAGTATTTTCTATGAGAATAAATTCTTACTACTTATTTATTAAGTTTAAACTTGAAATCTCATAATAGTAAAATGAAGGGGCATTGCCACGACCAAGCTTCATTTGAAATATAGCTCGAACTAAGGAAGTGCCTATGATTCAGGAGATCAAGTTACTATAATCGAGAGAAACGTGATCAATATCACTGAAGAACAAGCTGTTTAAAGGGCGTGAGAGAGATTGCAACAACAAATCAATCAGAAGACCAAGTAACAGGGGTGTATATATAAAGGACCAAGAAGTCTTAGTGAAAGGTACGCACAATCTTTCCTACAAATATTCTTGATTTACTCTATTAATAACTTAAGTATCAGAGTGTCTTCGATCGAAACAATTCGGTCATAGATAGTTTGTTCGTTTTGCAAGAAATGATTGATCAACATACAAAGATCAGCTATCTACAAACTACATAAGCAGAGGTAACAACATTTAACCTCGTCCATCTGAACCACTCAAACAAGATGGTGGTAAATTATATTAATTATTCAATGCGCACACATGCACGCACTTACACACCGAGTCCTAAATTATGTGGTCTTGAGGCCTTGTACAACGTCTCACTAAGCAGGATCTCTTATGTCCAACTATTTTCACTCCCATTGGGGTGACCCCAAAGATGTATAATCATTCAATTCAGCGCACGTGAAAGGGAGATATTACATGTGCCTTGGAGAACTAATCATATACTAGAAGTAAATGAGAGACTTATCTAACAAAAAAAAAAGAAAAAAATGTGAGAAAGAGCCAGAGGAGTGCCAGAGCTATCCTATATAAATAAACCTAGATGCAAGAGCATACTTTCATTAATTATAATTATTTTACTTTTGTACCATATAAATTTGATGGTAAACAAATTGTGTCAGTAAAGCAGCATTTGAAGAGCTCTCCTCCTCATTTGCCTCTCCAATGGTCAGCGGATAGAAAAATGAAACGTGTGTTTTTTTAAGCCCAACTTGCAGGACATAACCGAGGCAAAGGGTACTCAATGGTGAAGACTTTTAATTTGATTTGTTGATTATAAAATAATAAAAATCTTATCGGGGGAGCTCACTTCGTCATACACCCTCCAAATTTTATTGGATACTTGTATTGTATATATATACTTTGAGTAATCCGTGTCTGAAGAGACAATACAATGTGAATGATTTTGAGAGAAATTACTAGTAATTATTGGATAAGTCTATTTGAGACAATCGGATAGAATTATTAAAGTTTGCTCAATTTTATATTATAAATGTTGCTCTTGAAAAACAAAAATTCTAAATTGATTGAATTTGAGACAGAATATGTAAGCTAAGTAATGTGACAAAATTCAAATAACTAATAATAATCAAAGAGCTTGGACGTCATGTGGGCCCCAATTTTAGTTTTCATATTTTGTGAGACTAACATAACTATAAAATAATAGATATTAAATGATTTTTGTGAGAGTCATTTTCACAAAAGTAAGACTTAATGAACTTATATTAAGATAATAGTAATTGTGATTGAGTGGATCTTGAAATAATTATTTTTAATTTTAATGTCTGGTTGACTCTAATTGCAACAACTATATAATTAGTTAGGTTATAATTGAAATTAGTGATTTTGCCAAAGTTGACTCGGAGATGGTAATGTTAATGGCATTCTCTACCTGTTAAAGTAGACAAGGTTCTTTCTGGGCTTACCGAGCAAACCGGAGAGTGGTGTTCTTTTTGGTGGGTGGGTTGGCCTTTAAGGCTCTTAAGTGGATCCGAACAAATTGGAGGGTGTTGTCGTAAGACACTTAACTGAATCGGGTTGTGGTTTTGGTCGTTGTTTACGTTTATATCATACTCTCTGGGATGTTGCCTTTGAGCAATGTTATGCCTATAAAATGTCTTTTATCAAAATCTCAATTTCAAATGATACTGCACTTTTTTCATTATCAAATAATTGAATTCTATTAATATTCAATAATAGAGATTATAACGTATGATTTGAGATTAAAAAATTAAGAAAAAAAAAATTAGATCTAATGATATACAAAACATGTTATGCACAATTAAACCAGTTGAGTGTATGATGCAATATAATTAATAGAACAATTAACAGTAAAAGAAAAAGATTAGGTAATTGGGCCAAGGTGACCCTAACTTTCGAAGGCGTTGACGGTGGCTGAAAAATTTTATTAATGAGGGGATAAAATAGTAGGTAAGAGAGAGAGCAAGAGTAATCTCAAGATATGGTATATCTGAGAGACCATCACCCTTGTGTAGAGGGGTTTATAATTTATAAGTGCCGAGCAAAAATTGAGGCGGTAACGTGAGGGCTAGGATACTAGTTTTTGGAGGAGGATAGGTACAATTTAGGATAGCTACAATTAAGGATAGATGCTATTTTCGAGTAATGGCTATCCTTATGTTTATTCTTCACGTGACTCTTGAACTTTGGATTTAATTGAGACTAATGGGTTGAACTTGACCTTTCTTTAATAGATTCGGGCTTAACCCATGAATTGGGCCTGGGCCAGCTGAATCTGGGCTCCTCAAGATCAAGTTTATCCAATACAATCCATTGCGTTCAACCGCCTGAGATTCGTGCATGGATTGGACGATATTCTTGACATAAATTCCAATGTCAGTCCGCACGGATCATATACCCCAACTTTTATAGCATACCCCATGGGATAGAATTCTCTCCTCCGTCTTTCTTCTTTTTTATTTGGACATGTGAACATTCGGACAACATTATGCTGGTAAGGCCACAGATTTGATTACTTCTTGTATGCTCATGTTACTAGCCAATCCTACAGCAATCTAACTCAGCCGTAGGTAGTTTTGGAGATACGTGATAAATATACTTGTCATGAAAATATAAAGAAAGAAGAATAGACCCAAGAGAGACACTTCACTACATGTTTTTGTTTTTTAAAATAAACTGCCAAATTATATCATCCATTGATTTTGCTATTTTTTGACAAATATTTCGGAAAGGGAATGACGTATTTTGTGGATCTTCTGCTCTCCTAGCTAGGCAACATTGAGAGAACAGCGACTGTCTGGTCGAGTTGTTTGTATGTTGAGCATCACATGCAAACAAAAGTCAAATTATTTCGTCATATTGGAGTTGGAATTCTTGCAAGAGCGTGAACACACACCACCTCTTTCTATTCATTTGAGAATTTTGTTTTCGTGGAGATTTTTATTTTAATTGTCAAATTTTATTTTATTTTGTTCCTAATATTATGTGAAGGGCATTCCATAAGATTGAACTTTTTGAGCATGAACTTATACATTTTGTTTCATGTTTTAGTAGATGATACAGTCCAATTCTGCTATACTGCACTTGCGACAAGTCATGGGATACCACTAGATTAAGACGAAATCAGTCTCTTATAAAAACAATGGGACCATTGTTTATTTTCCTAACTGTACACTTTTCTACCTTAATTTGACCTAATTTATTGATAAAATGATGTGACTTTAGTGGAATCATTAGATTAACGCCAATACTCCGCTTAGTAGGAAGGCTGAAAAGTAGGAAGAATGGAAAGTAAGAGGGATTCGTGTCGAGTTCGAGTTGTGTCATTGTGTTGAGTTGAAAATTTTTACCCCTACTAAAAATAAAAAAATATTTTTTTAATTTAAAATATTTATTTTATTTTAATTTTTAAATTTTTTTTATAATTATATATATATATACATATTTTATTATTATATTTTTATATTAAATTAATGTATACATAATATATAAACAAATAAGATATATCTTAACACAAATAATTAACTTTCTATCCACTTTCCTTCCAATTTTGGAGGGATTGGTTTTGGTGAGTTGGAAAGAAAGTTAATCTATCCGTTTTTTCATACTTCCTATTTTCCTTCCTTACCAAATATGATATTTTATTTATCCTTCTAATTTTTCATTCTTTCATTTTTCCATCATACCAAACGAAGCACAAGTTCCAATATTTGATGGAGTCCACAGTCAATTCAAAAGTCATAGTAAATTAGATCAGTAAATTAAATCAATAAATCATATCTCAATAACATTGCTCATTACTTAAACTCAACATAGTATTAGAAAGTAAAAGAAGAATTCACTACAACAATTTCATCTTCGGCAACGAAGAAATGTTTCCATTGTCATACCCTTATCCGTGGAATTTTGGCTATGTATTAATTTACATTGCCACAAAGGGAACTACTTCAAACCATTAATTTTAGAGTAATGTTATACTAATTAAATTTTGGGACTTAATTTAGAGTCCAAATGACATGACAGTTGACATGAATTATTTGGTGCTATGTCATTTGAGTCCCAATAAAAACTCTAAATAATATGCTGTCATGTCATTTGAGTTTCAAATTTGATTCCAAAATTTGGTCAGCATAGCATTACTCTTAATTTTATTGCTGAAAAAAATTTTCTTCACCATGCAGTATACATTTGTCGCAGGGAAAAAACTTAAAAGTACAACACAAAACAACGTTTGACAGAAGTTTTATCTTTGGTGTCGAACACTGTTGGAAGATGTATGTCATATAATGGAGATAAAGATGGAAACTAGAATCTAAAGTACCAATTTATTCGCTTCCTTTATGATGAATTTTTCGCTTGGCCAATAAGAATCGTGAGTGCAAAAGGACTGTAAGGCTAAATGTCTCCAGGATACAATGGATTCAGGTTCAACTATTACTATCCAAAGGATTTTCACAACCTAAAAATAGATCAAATTTTTAGAATAAAATGAATAATAATGCCACAAGAAATAAGAGAGTTTTAGCGGAGAAAGAGTAGAAATAACATAAATGAATGCTGTCATGTTTGCAAAACAACAAAAAATTGGTGTAAATGCACTATTTCACTAAAACACACCCTTTCATGAAAAGATATTCCTCCATTTAGAGTGTCAACTCTGACCTATTGATATAAACCCGACACGATCGATTATAAAATTAATACGATTATTAAATACGCATAATAAATAGTCTAGACTTATGTTTAATATTCAAAACATAGTAAATAGATTTTTTTTTTCGTGAGCCTCGACACTAACACGCTACAAATAACAATGACACGATACGAATAACATAACATATGGATCACACGAGCACGGCACGATTGATACCCCTACCTCCACTAGAAGACACTTCTTTATTGGGACATACCTTTTATATCAAAGACACATTAATGATGAGAATGGGCAAAACAATGTCTAAATTCTAAATGCACCTAGAGGGGGTGAATAAGCCTTGTGTATAAACAACACCAATTAAACAATTGATTTAATCCAGTATTCAGCCACAAGTATGAAAGCAAAATCACATGGAATGACAAGAAATCAAGTATAGATCAACACAACTATTTTAACGTGGAAAATCTCAATTAGGGTAAAACACTAAAGGACCAAGTACAGTCCAAACAATTTCCACTATTGAAATTGAACTACATACTCAATACTTACATTCTTTACTAGGCGCTCTAGCATTCGATATCCTCTTGTTTCGTACTCCTCCCGGGGAATCCTTACGCCGTTTCATTCATGTCCGGGACTGGCTCCTCTGATGAAGATTTAGATCATGCTCCTACTCCCAGAATGCTTGCCAATTGGCCAACCATGGATCGCACCAACTCATCATGTAGGAAAATGCTACTTGGACCTAATATGGGGACCTAGAATTGCTCTAGATTTTCCTTCTCTCTTAGGTATTGTTTATGATAATCTAGATGGTTTTAGGTCTAGAATGTATAATTGGCGACCCTGAGTTAAGAAAGTTTAGAATTCTGATACGTTATAGTCACTCTAGCGCTCTCGATCGAGAAGCGAGCGTGAGCTTCTGGAATTTCTCTGACGGAATCCTTTGCATTTCGCTTGAGCACCCAATGAGCACGGAGGGAGTGCCAACTATTAGAATTCTTTTAAATATTCTAGTTGACCGCGGTCAAGCCTCAAAATTTATTGTTTGATCATGGTCTAGACTTTGGTCTTAATTTGCAATTCAAAAGCTAGTTTATTTATATCAAAAGCATAAGGCCAAGTATAAATCACATAATTCAAGTTCGACATGAATGCTTTCAATTTTAAGCATTTTGTCAACAAAGGTCTCTAAGTTGAACTTACATAATCTGACCCGAGCGTCAATGCAATGAGTCGAGAATGAAATCTTGAACAATCTTCAATCAAATCTCCAAGTCAACTAGATTTTCTATGCAAAAGTGATCTATCTTTTCAATGTTTTAATCTCAATTTCAATTTTTTTTCAATACGAATGTGACACAATAGATCCTCTCAAATTACTTCTCCCCATGCTTACGCTTTTCTTGTAGTCATTCCAAGAAAGAAGCAACTTTGAAATAATGACTTCTTGGCATTCCTCATCTACTTTAATTCCCGCAAGGTCTATATCATTCATTAGGAGTTGTAATTCTTCCACTTGGAAAAGGAGATTTTCCATAATCGTATGATAGTGAACATGATTATTGATTAAAAACTTACGCTCACTGAGTTTCTTGCTCTTGTATTTGTTTTCCAAACTCATTATAGTTCCTTAGCCGATGGAGTATGCCAATAAGTGTTGCAGATAGAGATGGGAAATGTATAAACAATATGTCCATTGCACAGAAAATCATCTTCAATCCCGCCTCCTTTATTGCTTTATTCCATTGGTCTTGCCTTTATCTTCATCTAAGATTGATGGAAGATCATTTTTCAGAATGTAGGCAAGTTCAAACGTTACTGGGAAGAACAATATCTTTTGTTGCCATTGCATTCCAAATGCACCAAGTCTTGATTCATAAATTGAATAGAAGTAGCCAGAATCTCCATTGATGCACAAATTCCTCCTAAAATATTTGGAAGATGTATGCTAACTAAAGGACACACAGATGAAAGCTAGAATCTAAAGAACAAACGTAATCGCTATCTTTAATTGTGAGTGCAAAAATGACTATAAGGAAAATTGTCCCCAGCAGGCAATGGACCCAATGCACTTGTTATTATTCGAAGGATTCGAACAACCTAAAAGTAGCCCAAAGTTGCAGAATGAAAGGTGATAATAGGGAAAAAAGGCACGTGCTCAGAACGCCGAGCTCAATAGCTCGGACTAGCTCCAACTTGCCAGTTCGCCATTCCCTCAGCCCCTGAGCTCGGCAGAGTCCTGGCATGTAAGAACTTTGACTAGTTCAACTCAACCACCACTTTTACTTAGCCAGCAAGATTGAGTCAGGCAAGTGGAGCACAATTGACTCAGTTCAAATAGGCAGAGCAAGATCCTCTAACGGCCTATCCAAATGGCCTATAAGAGGGAATTCCATGGAGATAATGGAGGTAAGTGAATGTAACGCCAATACAAGCTTTCTCTCATTCTGTAATTCATCCTTTCTAACTTTACTATCGGAAGGTCGACCCCCGGAGTTCCTCTTGTCTCCGACTTGCCTTCGTGGGTACCTAGGAGGGTGGATCTAGCTCACCACAACATTTGGAGCTCGGTGAACATTTATAACCATCATCAGTTGGTGTCGTTTGTGGTAAATGAGAGTTTTTCTACTCTAAAATCTATTCACGAGACTCCAGACCTTATAGCCATCATATGGTCGAAGGATCCTATTAGGGATCAAACACACGATAACGAACGCACAAAATCGCATCTGGTGGACCGGAGGACTAACCTCTTGAGAAGGAAACAACGAGGGTTAAAAAGCTAGAGAAAGCAATGGAGGAATTGGTTTGCCAGAATCAACAAATTCTTCAACTTCTTACTAACCGCAACACCCGGAGAAAGACTTGTCCCAATCCGGGAACATGGAGATGACAATCATGAAAATGAAGAACAGAGCCAAAACAAGGTTATTCCATAGGTTAATGAACAATGGAAACGAAAGTCCCAAGAGGTTAATAGAAACTGGGTAATCTCTTAAACACCGTAAAGGCTCGAGTCCCACAACCTGTAGAAACTCTAGTTCAACATATAGAGTCCCATTACACCTGGGCTATGTCAAATTACCCTCTCTTAGAGAGGTTCAATATGACAATAATTGAGAGCTTTGATGAGATGAAGGATCCACTTGATCATTTGGAGACTTATAGGTCTCTAATGATACTCCACAGCGTTCCAGACCAGATTATGTGGGGCCTTTGCAACGATCCTCAAAGGAATTTCAAGGCATTGGTTCAATAAGTTGAAACCCAGTTCTATTAGCTCATTCAGAGAGCTTAGCACATCTTTCATCTCACATTTTGTTGGGGGTTGAGCAAATAGGAGGCCTCCCACTTACCTCCTAAACATAAAAGAGATTTGATGTCAATTTTGACATTTTTTTTTAAATTTTTGGGTAATTACTTTATTTGTTTTTCCTTGTTTTAATGCATCTTCATGCATATTTTTCATATATGTGTTTATTTTGAAAAATTCAAAAATATTGAAAAAGAAAAGGCCAAAAAAAAATTCTTTTATTTTTTATTTTTTGTTCATGATCATGACAGTTCATACTTTGGTTTACATTGTAACAATTTCATCCTAAATCAAAACTGAAATGTGCATTGCTATGAGTCATGACGAGCCCAAAGCTAACTGGGCAAGGCCCAATGAATCAAACAAGCCCAAGTCAGCTAAAAGGCAACCCAAACCCATTTTATTAATCTGATCCAATCCAAGATTCAAGTAGTCTACGAAGGAATGGGCACATGGGGGAGAGATCATCGGGATGGATACACAAGAATTAATTATACTTACATTTTGTAACGATCCTCCTTGAAGAAGTAGTGCTCTCATACTCACGTCATTGCCTCACCATACTTATATACACATCTTGGCATCTCCCAACACACCTCTATACACCTCCATACACATATAGCTTCTCTCTCCTAGCTATTGCACTTCTCCTGGAGCATACGCCTCCTAGAGCTTTCTCTCTGTCACTTTATTCATCAATAAAGACCTACGACCACCGTTGCCGTTTCCCGAGAGTGGAATAGACTGCCCGAACCGAACCACTATATATTTATGTGTTGCCTTAATATTTACGTTTCTGCCATTGATTGCTTTATTTATTGTCAATTAATTATACCTTATCACACACTCGACTGTTGATCTTGCACAAGACCAATTTATGCATCATTAGTTTGGTGCTGTCTGTAGGAAACAACTGAGTTTTCTACTACCTTGGTATTCTTTTTTAATTCATGGTAATCACAACCAGGTTGATGAGTCAACAACCGGGTGACACCAACCCGGCTCACCGAGAGGAGGTTCCACCTCCCCTCACACCCTCGGAACCATCTGCTATGGCGACTCCCGTCATCGGACAATAGTTTCTATAGACTATATAGTTACTGGTAAACCAAAACTAGCTAATCATTCAGTTGTTGCTCGCCTATGAAGGTGTCACCCCTCAGCATGTAGGAGAAGCCCCACTCCCTCCAATGGGAGAAGCTTAGCATCCTATCCCCTCTAGGCGCCAACTGGCCCCCACTATGGGGCCCCTCGCTAGAACGTCCCAAGGCCACGCCCTAGGTGCCCCTCGCGCAGGAGTGCTTCCTCAGCGCACAAGGAGCTCAACGGATGATGCCCCCAACCAATGGGACGAAAAGATCAGAGAGTACAAGACCAAATTTGTGATGCCCTCAACGCCATCAAGGAACAGGCGCCCGAGATGGTGGATTTTCTGGTAAGGCGCACTGATACCCCATTCGTTGTAGATATAGTCAATTATCCCTTACCCTCGAAGTTCAAGATGCTTGCCATCGAGATCTTCGACGGTACCAAAGACCCCTCTGGATCACCTTGATACCTATAAGTCTCTCATGCAACTCTACAACGTTCCTGATGAGATTATGTGTAGAGCCTTTCCCACGATCTTAAAGGGGTCTGGACGTCAATGGTTCGCGAAGATCAAACTCTCTTCTATCCACTCCTTCATGAAGCTGAGTAAATATTTTGTCTCCCACTTCCTTGGGGGACGTCGACATCAGAAGCCTGTTACACACCTGTTCACCATCAAACAGGACAGGGATGAAAGCCTTAGGAGCTATCTCACTTGTTTCAATAAGGAGACTCTCCAAATTAAGGAGCCAGATGGTAAGGTAGCCTTGAACGCCTTTATCGCGAGTCTGCGCTCTTCCAGCTTCATGTTCTCCATCCTCAAGAAGTCATCCTCTAGCATACCTAAGCTTTTGTCTGGGGCACATAAGTACATAAACGTTGAGGATGTTACCAAAGCCTGTCAAGGTTAGTCCTCTTGACTAGGGGAAAAAAGGAAAGACACCCGCAAAGACAAGCGGGAGGTGGATAACAAGAGGAAGAAAACTGAGAGAATCTTTGTCAAGNATTCAGAGAGCTTAGCACATCTTTCATCTCACATTTTGTTGGGGGTTGAGCAAATAGGAGGCCTCCCACTTACCTCCTAAACATAAAAGAGATTTGATGTCAATTTTGACATTTTTTTTTAAATTTTTGGGTAATTACTTTATTTGTTTTTCCTTGTTTTAATGCATCTTCATGCATATTTTTCATATATGTGTTTATTTTGAAAAATTCAAAAATATTGAAAAAGAAAAGGCCAAAAAAAAATTCTTTTATTTTTTATTTTTTGTTCATGATCATGACAGTTCATACTTTGGTTTACATTGTAACAATTTCATCCTAAATCAAAACTGAAATGTGCATTGCTATGAGTCATGACGAGCCCAAATCTAACTGGGCAAGGCCCAATGAATCAAACAAGCCCAAGTCAGCTAAAAGGCAGCCCAAACCCACTTTATTAATCTGATCCAATCCAAGATTCAAGTAGTCTACGAAGGAATGGGCACATGGGGGAGAGATCATCGGGATGGATACACAAGAATTAATTATACTTACATTTTGTAACGATCCTCCTTGAAGAAGTAGTGCTCTCATACTCACGTCATTGCCTCACCATACTTATATACACATCTTGGCATCTCCCAACACACCTCTATACACCTCCATACACATATAGCTTCTCTCTCCTAGCTATTGCACTTCTCCTGGAGCATACGCCTCCTAGAGCTTTCTCTCTGTCACTTTATTCATCAATAAAGACCTACGACCACCGTTGCCGTTTCCCGAGAGTGGAATAGACTGCCCGAACCGAACCACTATATATTTATGTGTTGCCTTAATATTTACGTTTCTGCCATTGATTGCTTTATTTATTGTCAATTAATTATACCTTATCACACACTCGACTGTTGATCTTGCACAAGACCAATTTATGCATCATTAGTTTGGTGCTGTCTGTAGGAAACAACTGAGTTTTCTACTACCTTGGTATTCTTTTTTAATTCATGGTAATCACAACCAGGTTGATGAGTCAACAACCGGGTGACACCAACCCGGCTCACCGAGAGGAGGTTCCACCTCCCCTCACACCCTCGGAACCATCTGCTATGGCGACTCCCGTCATCGGACAATAGTTTCTATAGACTATATAGTTACTGGTAAACCAAAACTAGCTAATCATTCAGTTGTTGCTCGCCTATGAAGGTGTCACCCCTCAGCATGTAGGAGAAGCCCCACTCCCTCCAATGGGAGAAGCGTAGCATCCTATCCCCTCTAGGCGCCAACTGGCCCCCACTATGGGGCCCCTCGCTAGAACGTCCCAAGGCCACGCCCTAGGTGCCCCTCGCGCAGGAGTCCTTCCTCAGCGCACAAGGAGCTCAACGGATGATGCCCCCAACCAATGGGACGAAAAGATCAGAGGGTACAAGACCAAATTTGTGATGCCCTCAACGCCATCAAGGAACAGGCGCCCGAGATGGTGGATTTTCTGGTAAGGCGCACTGATACCCCATTCGTTGTAGATATAGTCAATTATCCCTTACCCTCGAAGTTCAAGATGCTTGCCATCGAGATCTTCGACGGTACCAAAGACCCCTATGGATCACCTTGATACCTATAAGTCTCTCATGCAACTCTACAACGTTCCTGATGAGATTATGTGTAGAGCCTTTCCCACGATCTTAAAGGGGTCTGGACGTCAATGGTTCGCGAAGATCAAACTCTCTTCTATCCACTCCTTCATGAAGCTGAGTAAATATTTTGTCTCCCACTTCCTTGGGGGACGTCGACATCAGAAGCCTGTTACACACCTGTTCACCATCAAACAGGACAGGGATGAAAGCCTTAGGAGCTATCTCACTTGTTTCAATAAGGAGACTCTCCAAATTAAGGAGCCAGATGGTAAGGTAGCCTTGAACGCCTTTATCGCGAGTCTGCGCTCTTCCAGCTTCATGTTCTCCATCCTCAAGAAGTCATCCTCTAGCATACCTAAGCTTTTGTCTGGGGCACATAAGTACATAAACGTTGAGGATGTTACCAAAGCCTGTCAAGGTTAGTCCTCTTGACTAGGGGAAAAAAGGAAAGACACCCGCAAAGACAAGCGGGAGGTGGATAACAAGAGGAAGAAAACTGAGAGAATCTTTGTCAAGAACTGTCTTTGTTCGGTACCCTCGAGAGAACGACAATCTTTCATGCCACTCAATGCCTCGGTAGAGCACATCCTATTCCAGATACAGGATGATCTCACGCTCCGCTGGCCCAAAAAAATGAAGTCCCACCAAAAACGCCGAAATCCCAGCAGGTACTGTTGCTTCCATCGCGACCATTATCACAACACTGACGATTGTTTCCAATTAAAGAGGCAGATAGAGGAGCTTATTTAGCATGGCTAGCTGAGACAGTATGTTACTGGCTGAGGACCGACTCCACCACACGAGGATCCAGAGCGCTAGTAGCCCCTCGGAGAGATCTAGACTATCGCCGGAGGGTTAGGAGAAGGAGGTGACTCCAACTCTGCCAAAAAAGTGCATGCCCAGAAAGCCAAACGAGCAGAGTCACATGAATCTCGCCTAAAGAAGACACCTGAGCATGGGAAGGAAGATGTCATCACCTTCTCAGACAGGGACCTCGAGGGGATCCAGGTCCCTCACGATAACCTTCTAGTCTTGACCTTAATGGTAGCCAACTATCAAGTTAATAGGGTCCTGGTCGACAACGACAGCTCAACTGATATTCTATTCACAATAGCCTATGACAACCTTCATCTAGGCAAGGAGAGAGTGCAGCCCATTAGGACTCCCTTGGTTTGTTTCTTGAGAGAAAGGGTTTATCCCTTGGGAATCCATTACCCTGCTGGTCACATCAGGAACTGCACCGAGGAGCACTCCACCATCATGGTATATTTTATCGTATTTGACCGCCCTTCTACTTATAATATAATTCTCGGACGACCTGCCCTTAACACCTTAAGGGCAGTACTATCTACCTACCACATTTTCCTTCGTTTCCCAATCGCTAGTGGGATTTGAGAGATCAGAGGAGACCAGGTCTCTGCCTGAGAGTGCTACATGGCCTTTATGATGGCCAGGAGGCCACATGAGACTCTCCAAGTCAAAGTACTTGACCTAAGGGAGGACAACACCTTGGAGAGAGGGGAACCAACAAAAGAACTTTGACCAGTAGTAGTGGATGACAACCTTCTAGAGAGGAGAGTCTATATAGGTTCCTCACTCTCCCAGGAGCAGGCATCCACCTTGATAGACTTCCTCATGCGGAACACAGATGTCTTTGCTTGGTCCCACAAAGACCTGGAGGGCATTGACCCCAAAGTGGCCTCCCACTGACTCAACGTTGATCCCAGGTGCAAGCCTATCCACCAGAAGTTGAGGAATGTAAGTGCTGAGAGGGGTTAGACCATGGAGAAGGAGGTAGATAAGCTGCTGACAAATGGGTCAGTAAGGGAGGTAGCCTACCTAAACTAGCTATTCAACGTAGTGATGGTTACGAAGGCCAATAAGAAGTAGTGCCTCTACGTTGACTTCACGGAGGTCAACAAAGCCTATCCCAAAGACAGCTACCCTCTCCCATGCATTGACCTTCTTATTGACGCCACCGTTAGACACGAGCTCCTGAGTTTTCTGGATGCCTACTCCNGACAGCTACCCTCTCCCATGCATTGACCTTCTTATTGACGCCACCGTTAGACACGAGCTCCTGAGTTTTCTGGATGCCTACTCTGGATATAACCAGATCAACATGTTCCCTTTAGACCAGGAGAAAACTTCATTCATCACCCCAAAAGGCACTTATTGCTACAGGGTGATGCCTTTCAGACTCAAGAATGCCGAAGCCATGTATTAGCACCTTGTAAACAAGATGTTTGAGGCTCAGATCAAAAATTCTACGTGGATGACATGTTGGTAAAGAGTATGGTTGCAGCGGACCATGTGACACACCTCTAAGGAAAACTTCAATGTACTGAGAACTTGTAGGATGAAGCTAAATCTTGAAAAATGCACCTTTGGAGCCAGCTTGGGAAAATGCTTAGGCTTCATAGTCAATAAAAGAGGCATTGAATCCAACCTAGACAAGATCAGAGCCATCTTGAAGATGAAGTCCCCAACGTCAACAAAGGAGGTCCAACGCCTTAACAAGAGGATAGTAGCTCTCAATAGGTTTGTCTCTAAATCAGTAGATACGTGCCTGCCTTTCTTTAAAATCATTCGCAGGTCTTTCCAATGGGGACTACATGTAGAGGAGGTCTTCTAGAAGCTCGAAGCCTACCTCGTCGCATCGCATTTGCTTTCCTATGCTGTACTAGGAGAGACCCTGTATCTCTACCTCTCCTCTTCACCCTTTATCATGAGCTCTGTCCTTATTTGGGAGGATGTAGGCATCTAGAAGCCTGTATACTACTTAAGTAGGGCATACCAAGGGGCAGAGGTAAGGTACTCGAAGCTTGAAAAATTGGCTCTCGCAGTTGTCACTACGGCCAGACACCTACACAACTACTTTTAGAGCCACGCCATCACAGTTGTTACAGATCAACCACTCAAATTTTTTTTGAAAAAGACTGGTGTATTCGGCCAACTACTCAAGTGAGCTATCGAGTTAAGTGAGTTCGATGTGCAGTACCAACCGAGGGATGCCATCAAAGTACAAGCACTTGCGAACTTCGTGGCCAAGTCTACACCACCACAGGAGTCTGAGGAGGAAGTATCAGGCACCCTTGTGCCCGCGTGCTCAATACACACTGCCTCCACCCACCATGAGGCTAGCCCAGACGCTACCCTTAGAGAACCTGATGTCTCGGAGATGGCTCCATAGCCTACGCAGCCTAGGGTGCCACCTATGCAGCCTAGGGCACCACCCATTCTGCCCAAGGCCTCACCTCCCATTTTCCTCTCTCCCTAGGCACTGTCTAGTAGCCCACTGTCTCTTGCCTCTTCAGTGTCATCATGGTTCCCCTTATCGCAGCCCTCGCCACCGTCTACTGTACGAGTTTGGAGACTTTATGTAGATGGATCCTCCACTAATGAGGACGACGACACGGGACTAGTGCTGATCAGCCCTCATGGCACTCCGTTGAAGTACACCGTCTCCCTCCACTTTGCCACGTCAAATAATCAAGTTGAATATGAGGCCCTCACATCAGGCTTGAAGCTTGTGTTTGAGATAGAGGCCCTCTACCTGACAGCCTATAGTGACTCCCAACTCATAATCAACCAGGTAAAGGTAGATTTTGAAACAAAAGAGGAAAGAATGCAAGAGTACCTCTCAGTGGTCCAAACCTTGTTAAAAAAGTTTACCTGCTTCCAAATCCACCATGTTCCTCTAGAGGAGAATGCTATGGAAGACACCCTCGCCAAATTCGCATCTGTCAACATACTCATGGGCCTAACACTAATAGGCCACCAGTTCAAACCAAGCACTTGCAAGACAGAGAAGGACGATGTTAATTGTGCATCCTCGGAAGCTAGTTGGATGACTCCTATTCGAGCCTACCTAGAGGAGGACACTCTCCCGGACAACCCAATGGAAGCCAAAAAGTTAAGAATGAGAGCGTTCAGGTATGTCATACTACAAAACACCCTCTANGAATTCCTTAATATGTAAATAAGGATTCTCTCTTTCAATTCTGTAGAATTGAGGAAGTAGTTGCAACATTCTAAGCTTAACTAGGAAGGCATGAGCTTGGACCAGTAACAGAATGCATGGGGGAGTGGTGTTATGAGTGGGTTGGAGATAATCCCGCATTGACCTCGTCGAAGGATATTGTTCCCATCATTCCTGGGAGAGAAGTGCATTCTAGGGTTTGAAATTCTAAGGTCTTGCACTCTTCCTCCCCTTGGGACATTAGCACCAACATTCTCAAAGTTGTCACCGACATCATTGGGTGGGTCTTGGTCAATATTCATGTTGGGGCCTAAAGGTCGTCTAACCAATTTATTTTGGTCGTCTTGTCCCCACCCCACATTCAAAACAATATCTACAAATGAAAAACAAGTAAATAAAAGTATATACAAGGAACAACGTACCTCAGCCCTTGATGAGAATTCACAGGACTTACCTCCGTTGTCCAAAAATCACCTTCTTAATTCAACGTTTTGCTTTCCCCGACAACGGCGCCAAAAATGCTTGGGTTTTTCTGTCGTTCTTAATTTTTGACCATGATTCCGGTTGTGTGTATGACTTATATGGTTAGGTAAGTGTCACTCTCCCTCGGATGTCATTCAAGAAATGCGAAAACGTGTGCGTGAATGAAATGTGTGTGTGTGTGTGTACAAAGTGCTCCTCAAGCACAGAGAGACTTTTGAGTGTTGTGTTTTACTTGGAATTGGTATTCCAAGGTCATATCCTCAAGGAAGGAAGGTGAATTGTGTTGAAGGTGATTTTGTGAAAATAGAAAAGTGTAAAAATCTTTTGAATATGTGTTCTGGTGAGTTGTGTTCTTAATGAAATGAAATGAAAACAAGTGTTGGCTAATCCAAATAGGTCATTCCAATGGGAATGCCAAATCAACTCAAGACATTTTTCCAATGGTACATAGATGTTCGATTGATTCGTAGGAAGCAAGGAACTAAATGAAAGTGTAGACTCAAGTATACCCCGTGAAAAGTCTACGGTGTATCAAGAGCTTACAACCATGTTCACACTTAACCTAGTCAAACCAAACCATCTCACACTATGAGGGGGAATGAAGAAGGGTGAATTTAGCATATCCAAGAGGAATTCTCCCTTAGATTAGCCAACTTAAAGTTTAGTTACTCATGTTTGATGCAAAGACATACAATGTGTAAAGAGACAAGGTATTGAAATGAACGTTAAACTTGTATTAAAGTGAAGAGAAGTGAAACTACAAAAATATGTGCATGTAATACCCAACTAAAAAGCTTGAAATGTAAAACTTGAATGTAACAATGGTAGATTGAAAGATACTTGACTAAACTTGCAATACTCTTGAAATAAATGACATTAAGTGCAATAAATGAAGCTTACCAGAGTCTTATAGAAGATGACAAGTGAAATGGGTAGAAGAAATGCAAAAATCTAACTTATTTGTCTATAACTATGTCTTCCTCCTTGAGCTTCTCTCTCTACCATGCTCTACAATGCTGAATAATGTGAAGTGTAGCTTGCATTTTCGTCCATGGAGATCATCTAGCATGTGTGATAGGCTTCCCATCCATAGGAGGCTAAGTTGATGGCTTGGGCAGGTTTGGACAAGCCTAGCCTACAACTTCCCAGGCTCCCCCTTCTCTCTCATCCTCATAAATGCAATGACCTCCAAAGTCCAAGCATAGGTGTTGGGAGGCATGTATGTGTGTAAGGGATGTCGAGGGACAAGTAGGAGAATCATAGGTGGACCCCCAAGTGATAGAACTTGAGTTGCAGGCTTCAGGCATTTTTCAGTAAAAACCTACCAGTAGGTCGATGGCCAAACCTACCGGGAGGTTTTACTCCAATAGCCAAAAGCTTCTGGAAGGTTTGCGGTAGATTGAAATCTAGTGTGCAAAACCTACCGATAGTTTTATGAGCAAACCTACCGGTAGGTTTTTACTTAGTTTGCTCCTTTCTTGATCTTTTCACCTTTCAAGCTACCCATTAAGCCTCCCCTTCATCTCCATTGACTTTAAGCTCTACGATGGGGGTTTAACTCACGCCATTTCCAACTATTTGGCTGCAAACATACCGTAACCTCATCAATTGTAGAAATAATGAAATTCCTCCCATATCTACCACAAAAACAAGTCTAAAAGGGACACAAATGTTTAAATTATGTGCAATATTGGAGGGTTGTCGAAGTAAAAGTACTTTACATCCGCCATAAACCTCCTTCTATCCTCAGGGCTCCAGTGCAGTGGTATTTGTCCTATAGTAAGATAATTGCATATGTTAGCAAACCAAGGACAAACAAAATGAATAGAAAGTAAATGTTCGTCAGGAAAAAAGTTAGGGATAGGAATGTGCTCATCGATATCTTGCACCACAAGTCAAGATAAATGGTTCGCCACCACGGTCTCAACTCCTTTTTTGTCTCTAATCGTCTAGTAGAATTATTGTAAGAAGAGTATCCACCTAATGTGTCTTAGTTTTGTATCCTACTTAGACAAAAGATACTTCAAAGCAAAGTGATCGGTATAGACTACTATAGGTGAACCAATAATGTAAGACAGAAATTTATCCAATGCAAATACTACAACTAGCAACTATTTCTCAGTAGTAATGTAATTCATTTGTGTCTCGTTAAGAGTTTTGCTAGTGTAGTACATTACATATGATCTCTTGTCTTCCCTTTGACCAAGCACAGCGCCGACCGCGTAAATACTTGTGTCACACATAAGCTCAAATGGTAAGTCCCACTTGGGTGGTCGCATAATTGGAGGTGCAGTGAGCATGCTTTTCAATTTTTTAAATGATGCCTCACAATTATCTGACCACACAAATGGGATATCTTTGGAAAGCAAGTTGGTCAAGGGTCGAGCCAATGCACTAAAGTATTTTATAAAGTGATGATAAAAACCAACATGGCCAAGAAACTACCTGATGTTTTTGATGACCTTCAGTGTGGGGAGGTTGGAAATTGCCTCAACCTTTGATTTGTCGACTTTAATCCCCTTCGCCGAGACAATGTGCCCAAGCACAATTCCTTTTGTCACCATGAAGTGACACTTCTCCCAATTGAGTACCAAGTTCTTTTCCTCACACCTCTCAAGTACTCTCTCTAAGTTCTCCAAACATCCTCCAAATGAATCCCCGAACACTGAGAAGTCATCCATAAAAACTTCCATGATCTTCTCCACCATATCACTGAAAATCCCCATAACGTATCTTTGAAAAGTCCCTGGGGCATTACACAACCCAAATGGCATGCGTCGGTAGACAAAGGTACTATAGGGGCAAGTGAAGGTGGTATTTTCTTCATCCTCATGAGATCTCAATTAAATTGTACTCGGAGTAGCCATCCAAGAAGTAGTAAAATAGATGCTCAGTTACTCTTTCCAACACTTGGTCGAGGAATGGCAATGATAAGTGGTCTTTTCTAATGCACAAGTTGAGCTTTTGGTAATCAATACACACACTTCATCCAGTGACCACCCTTGTTGAAATTAACTCATTCTCCTCATTTGCCACAATTGTAACTCCCAATTTCTTGAGTACTACTTGCGTGGGACTAACCCCTACTTACTATCGGCAATCAAAAATATTATGCCCATGTCAAGTAGCTTAAATACCTTATCCCTCATCACATTTTTCATAATGGGATTAAGTGTCTGTTGTGCTTGTCGAGATGGTTTTGCATCTNAGAGTCTTATAGAAGATGACAAGTGAAATGGGTAGAAGAAATGCAAAAATCTAACTTATTTGTCTATAACTATGTCTTCCTCCTTGAGCTTCTCTCTCTACCATGCTCTACAATGCTGAATAATGTGAAGTGTAGCTTGCATTTTCGTCCATGGAGATCATCTAGCATGTGTGATAGGCTTCCCATCCATAGGAGGCTGAGTTGATGGCTTGGGCAGGTTTGGACAAGCCTAGCCTACAACTTCCCAGGCTCCCCCTTCTCTCTCATCCTCATAAATGCAATGACCTCCAAAGTCCAAGCATAGGTGTTGGGAGGCATGTATGTGTGTAAGGGATGTCGAGGGACAAGTAGGAGAATCATAGGTGGACCCCCAAGTGATAGAACTTGAGTTGCAGGCTTCAGGCATTTTTCAGTAAAAACCTACCAGTAGGTCGATGGCCAAACCTACCGGGAGGTTTTACTCCAATAGCCAAAAGCTTCTGGAAGGTTTGCGGTAGATTGAAATCTAGTGTGCAAAACCTACCGATAGTTTTATGAGCAAACCTACCGGTAGGTTTTTACTTAGTTTGCTCCTTTCTTGATCTTTTCACCTTTCAAGCTACCCATTAAGCCTCCCCTTCATCTCCATTGACTTTAAGCTCTACGATGGGGGTTTAACTCACGCCATTTCCAACTATTTGGCTGCAAACATACCGTAACCTCATCAATTGTAGAAATAATGCAATTCCTCCCATATCTACCACAAAAACAAGTCTAAAAGGGACACAAATGTTTAAATTATGTGCAATATTTGAGGGTTGTCGAAGTAAAAGTACTTTACATCCGCCATAAACCTCCTTCTATCCTCAGGGCTCCAGTGCAGTGGTATTCGTCCTATAGTAAGATAATTGCATATGTTAGCAAACCAAGGACAAACAAAATGAATAGAAAGTAAATGTTCGTCAGGAAAAAAGTTAGGGATAGGAATGTGCTCATCGATATCTTGCACCACAAGTCAGGATAAATGGTTCGCCACCACGGTCTCAACTCCTTTTTTGTCTCTAATCGTCTAGTAGAATTATTGTAAGAAGAGTATCCACCTAATGTGTCTTAGTTTTGTATCCTACTTAGACAAAAGATACTTCAAAGCAAAGTGATCGGTATAGACTACTATAGGTGAACCAATAATGTAAGACAGAAATTTATCCAATGCAAATACTACAACTAGCAACTATTTCTCAGTAGTAATGTAATTCATTTGTGTCTCGTTAAGAGTTTTGCTAGTGTAGTACATTACATATGATCTCTTGTCTTCCCTTTGACCAAGCACAGCGCCGACCGCGTAAATACTTGTGTCACACATAAGCTCAAATGGTAAGTCCCACTTGGGTGGTCGCATAATTGGAGGTGCAGTGAGCATGCTTTTCAATTTTTTAAATGATGCCTCACAATTATCTGACCACACAAATGGGATATCTTTGGAAAGCAAGTTGGTCAAGGGTCGAGCCAATGCACTAAAGTATTTTATAAAGTGATGATAAAAACCAACATGGCCAAGAAACTACCTGATGTTTTTGATGACCTTCAGTGTGGGGAGGTTGGAAATTGCCTCAACCTTTGATTTGTCGACTTTAATCTCCTTCGCCGAGACAATGTGCCCAAGCACAATTCCTTTTGTCACCATGATGTGACACTTCTCCCAATTGAGTACCAAGTTCTTTTCCTCGCATCTCTCAAGTACTCTCTCTAAGTTCTCCAAACATCCTCCAAATGAATCCCCGAACACTGAGAAGTCATCCATAAAAACTTCCATGATCTTCTCCACCATATCACTGAAAATCCCCATAACGTATCTTTGAAAAGTCCCTAGGGCATTACACAACCCAAATGGCATGCGTCGGTAGACAAAGGTACTATAGGGGCAAGTGAAGGTGGTATTTTCTTCATCCTCATGAGATCTCAATTAAATTGTACTCGGAGTAGCCATCCAAGAAGTAGTAAAATAGATGCTCAGTTACTCTTTCCAACACTTGGTCGAGGAATGACAATGATAAGTGGTCTTTTCTAATGCACAAGTTGAGCTTTTGGTAATCAATACACACACTTCATCCAGTGACCACCCTTGTTGAAATTAACTCGTTCTCCTCATTTGCCACAATTGTAACTCCCAATTTCTTGAGTACTACTTGCGTGGGACTAACCCCTACTTACTATCGGCAATCAAAAATATTATGCCCATGTCAAGTAGCTTAAATACCTTATCCCTCATCACATTTTTCATAATGGGATTAAGTGTCTGTTGTGCTTGTCGAGATGGTTTTGCATCTTCCTCTAAGTAAATCCTATGAGTGCAAATGAGGGGACTAATCCCCTTAATGTCAGCCATGGTCCACCCGATGGCTCCTTTATGCTTCCTTAATACATATCGCAACTCTTCCTCTTGGGTTCCCTCCAAAGTTGAACTAATTACCACCGGGAAGGTTTCATGCTCCCCCAAGAATGCATATTTGAGGTTGGATGGTAATGGTTTCAATTCCAAGGTGGGATTTTTCATAGTCGATGGAAAGATCTTTTTATCTTGATGTGGAAGCTTCTCAAATGTAAGGGTCCATTTTTCTACCCCTTTCAAGCTCTTCGGCTCCCCTTGATCATCAACCTCTTCCTCCCTAAGCTCCAATGTGCTCAAAAACTCCAAGTGATCCTCTACCAATGTGTCAATCCTATTGACTTCATGTACTTCCTCATCATCCTCCGGTTGTTTACACAAATTGAACACATTAAAATCCATTGTCATGTTCCCAAAATTAAGCTTCATCAATCCATTCATGCAATTAATAACATCATTAGAAGTAGCAATGAATGGTTTGCCTAGTATGACAGGAATTTGTAAACTAGGATTAGCAACCGGATGAGTTTCAAGTACAATAAAATCGATAGGAAAATAGAAATTGTCAACTTGGACTAAGACATCCTCAACTACTCCCCTTGGTGTTCTAATACTTTGGTACGCCAATTGAAGAGTGATTGAAGTTGGCTTCAACTCTTCGAGTTGAAGTTGTTAATACACTGAGTAGGGTAGGAGGTTGACACTTGCCCCCAAATCAAGAAGAGCTTGCTCCACTCGACAATTCCTTATTGTGATGGCAATGGTAGGGCATCCGGAGTCCTTGAACTTTGGTGGTGTGTTTGTCCTCAAGATTGAGCTCACTTGCTCGGTGAGGAATGTCTTCTTGTGAACATTCAATTTCCTCTTCACTATGCACAAGTCCTTCAAGATCTTTGCACATGATGGGATTTGTTTTATGGCATCGAGGATTGAGATATTGATCTTTACTTGCTTGAACATCTCAATAATGTCAGAATAATTAGCTACCTTCATGGGTGGCTTCAAACGATTGGAAAAAGGGGTCGGAATGGGACATGCATGCACATTCACATCATCACTTTTTTCTTTCTCACTCACTTCGCCCCCCTTGGAGTCATCATTAGTCTCATTTTCTTTGGTCAATGTGGTCTTAGTTGAGACTTTTGACACAATAGTCTTATCAAATTATTTGCCACTTCGAAGGGTGGTGGCCGCCTTGAGTTGCTCACAACTCTCCTTTATGGGTTTGGGTGACTCATCACATGTTGGCCTCTGGGATTCTCTTAGGGTTGAGTGGAGAATTTTCCCTTCTCTTGTTTTATGTACCTATGGTATTGATCAATTTTGTGATTTGAGTCCGAATGTCATTGTTGAAGGCAGTTTGGCTTTGGATGAATTAATGAACCACATCCTCCAAATTCCTCTTATAGGAAGGTTGGTAGGTGGGAGGATTGGATGGTCCTTGTTGACCATAACTTTGTGGAGGTGGACTTTGGGAAAAATTTTATGGATATGGGGTCGGTGAAATATCCTTGCGGATTGGACTGGGGGTCTTGAGAGCTAGATGAGTGACCTTGACCATGGTATTGATTTTTCTTTGGAGGTAAGGGGGTGAATATGCATTAGAACCATGAGGAGTGGGATTCTCATTCTTCAAACTGAAGTTTGGGTGATTACTTCAACCTGGATTGTAAGTGTTAGAATGCGGGGAGAATGATTGCCTACTTTGGTTAAAGACATTGAATTGCTCATGGTAGACTTCTTTAAGTGCAGGAATGTTGGGGCACTTCGATATGGAATGCTCAACACTCTCACAGATAGAGCAAAACTCCTCAGTCTTTGAAATGTTGGACACCTCATGTCTCCTATTGACCTCAGGACTCTCCACTTTCCTAGACAATTTGATGATTTTGGAATGAAAGTCTTCCTGATCCCTTAAATCATAGATCCCTCGCTCGCTTGGTTGATTACCACCCGGAGAAGACCTCGGTGGGATCCGTAATATCCCAAGATTGTGTATTTTGTGCCAATGTACTAAAGTAGTCTAGGGCCTCATCGGGATCCTTGTTTAATAACTCCCCATTGCACATCATGCCAATGAATTGCCAATGGCTCGGTGTAATCTCTTCGTAGAAGAAACTCACCAATTGTCATGATTCAAAGCCATGATGTGAAATGGATTGTAGCAATTCCTTGTAGTGTTCCCAACAGTGATAAAATTGCTCATTGGGCTTTTCCGAAAAGTTTTAGATTTACTTTTTAAGAGCGGTCGTTTTAGGCACTAGAAAAAATTTGTTCAAAAACTCATAAAAAATTTGTGCCCAAGAGGTTATGGATCGAGGCTTCAAGGAATTCAACCACGATTTGGATTTTTTCTGAAGGAAAAAGGAAATAATTTCAAGCGAGCTATGTCTTCTATAGCATGATTAGTGAGGAAGGTCGCGACTATATCCTCGAATTCCTTAATATGTAAATAAGGATTCTCTCTTTCAATTCTGTAGAATTGAGGAAGTAGTTGCAACATTCTAAGCTTAACTAGGAAGGCATGAGCTTGGACCAGTAACAGAATGCATGGGGGAGTGGTGTTATGAGTGGGTTGGAGATAATCCCGCATTGACCTCGTCGAAGGATATTGTTCCCATCATTCCTGGGAGAGAAGTGCATTCTAGGGTTTGAAATTCTAAGGTCTTGCACTCTTCCTCCCCTTGGGACATTAGCACCAACATTCTCAAAGTTGTCACCGACATCATTGGGTGGGTCTTGGTCAATATTCATGTTGGGGCCTAAAGGTCGTCTAACCAATTTATTTTGGTCGTCTTGTCCCCACCCCACATTCAAAACAATATCTACAAATGAAAAACAAGTAAATAAAAGTATATACAAGGAACAACGTACCTCAGCCCTTGATGAGAATTCACAGGACTTACCTCCGTTGTCCAAAAATCACCTTCTTAATTCAACGTTTTGCTTTCCCCGACAACGGCGCCAAAAATGCTTGGGTTTTTCTGTCGTTCTTAATTTTTGACCATGATTCCGGTTGTGTGTATGACTTATATGGTTAGGTAAGTGTCACTCTCCCTCGGATGTCATTCAAGAAATGCGAAAACGTGTGCGTGAATGAAATGTGTGTGTGTGTGTGTACAAAGTGCTCCTCAAGCACAGAGAGACTTTTGAGTGTTGTGTTTTACTTGGAATTGGTATTCCAAGGTCATATCCTCAAGGAAGGAAGGTGAATTGTGTTGAAGGTGATTTTGTGAAAATAGAAAAGTGTAAAAATCTTTTGAATATGTGTTCTGGTGAGTTGTGTTCTTAATGAAATGAAATGAAAACAAGTGTTGGCTAATCCAAATAGGTCATTCCAATGGGAATGCCAAATCAACTCAAGACATTTTTCCAATGGTACATAGATGTTCGATTGATTCGTAGGAAGCAAGGAACTAAATGAAAGTGTAGACTCAAGTATACCCCGTGAAAAGTCTACGGTGTATCAAGAGCTTACAACCATGTTCACACTTAACCTAGTCAAACCAAACCATCTCACACTATGAGGAGGAATGAAGAAGGGTGAATTTAGCATATCCAAGAGGAATTCTCCCTTAGATTAGCCAACTTAAAGTTTAGTTACTCATGTTTGATGCAAAGACATACAATGTGTAAAGAGACAAGGTATTGAAATGAACGTTAAACTTGTATTAAAGTGAAGAGAAGTGAAACTACAAAAATATGTGCATGTAATACCCAACTAAAAAGCTTGAAATGTAAAACTTGAATGTAACAATAGTAGATTGAAAGATACTTGACTAAACTTGCAATACACTTGAAATAAATGACATTAAGTGCAATAAATGAAGCTTACCAGAGTCTTACAAAAGATTACAAGTGAAATGGGTATAAGAAATGCAAAAATCTAACTTCTCTCTCTAAAACTATGTCTTCTTTCTTGAGCTTCTCTCTCTAACATGCTCTATAATGCTAAATAATGTGAAGTGTAGCTTGAATTTTCGTCCATAGAGATCATCTAGCATGTGTGATAGGCTTTTCAGCCATAGGAGGCTAAGTTGATGGCTTGGGCAGGCTAGGACAAGCCTAGCCTGTAACTTCCCTGGCTTCCCCCTTATCTCTCATCCTTATAAATGCAATGGCCTCCAAAGTTCAAGTTTAGGTGTGGGGAGGCATGTATGTGTGTAAGGGATGTCAGGGGACAAGTGGGAGAATCATAGGTGGGACCCCCAAGTGACAGAACTTGAGTTGCAGGCTTCAGGCGTTTTTCAGAAAAACCTACTGGTAGGTCGATGGCCAAACCTACCGGTAGGTTTTACTCTAGTAACCAAAAGCTTCCGAAAGATTTGCGGTAGGCTGTAATCCAGTGTGCAAAACCTACCGGTAGTTTTATGAGTAAACCTACCGGTAGTTTTATGAGTAAACCTACCGATAAGTTTTTACTTAGTTTGCTCCTTTCTTGATCTTTTCACTTTTCAAGCTACCCGTTAAGCCTCCCCTTCTTTTCCAATGACTTTAAGCTCTACGATGGGGGTTTAACTCACGTCATTTCCAACTATTTGCCTGCAAACGTACTGAAACCTCTTCAATTGTAGAAATATTGCAATTCCTCCCATATCTACCACAAAAACAAGTCTAAAAGGGATGCAAATGTGTAAATAATGTGCAATATTTTGCGCTAATGACCTACATCTTCCACATGATGCTTACCACTCTAGACCAGAGAGTGCTCTACCTACTATGTCTTTTTGTCCTTCTGTGTTGTACGGAGTTCCTTATCCCGATGGTTGGAATCTCCAGTTATGGTAGTAGAAGGAATTGACTAGGATTATAGGGTCACAAATCTGATTGTCAACTATAATATAGATCTGAAGTCATACATCTCTACTATTCCTACACACCGAGCTTATCTTTTACGTGTTATTGGTACGAGTTTAGTCTATCATTTGGGTCTCTTATCACCCGAGTATGTATGGATCAAAGTGCTAAGGCGTTAAAGATAGATCAATTGTTAAGACCCAAGAGACCTTTGGGGAAGAGTCTTTGAGATAGATAGATACACATGCTCGTTATATATTTGACCCCATGGAGGCTGAGACAGAGGGTGATGAGATGAAGGCTAAGCTACATGGTCATACTACTTAGCTTGGCTCATTGAGTCATGCACCATCATCGATTAGCAACATAGCCTTACCACTCTCAAACCATATGCACTCGATGAGGGGATATCTAGCATTGTAAGAGATTAGAGGGATATTCGTAGGGAGGTTTGACATCTCAGGCACATGTGCTTGATAGTTTCCGTTGTAGTATCCTAACTTCTAAACATCATCCCTCAATGTGTCTATAGCTTATGTGTATAAGGGAATGTCACTCTCCCTCGGAATGATGCAAGAGATGGGGCAACAGAATGGTGGATAGAATGTAATGTAACGTACAAAATGTGTGTGTGAACAAAAAAGTGCTCCCCAAGTGCAAGGAGTCTTTTGATTGTCGTGTTTTAATTGAAAAAGTATTCCAAGGTCGTCTCCTCAAGGAAGGAAAGTTTAAGTGTTGTGAAGGTGATTTTGTGAAAAAGAAAAGAGTAAAATCTTTTGAGTTTTGAGTTTAGTGATTTGTGTTCTTGATGAAAATGAAATGGGAAACAAGTGTTGGCTAATCCAAAAGTTTCACCCCAATGGAAATCCCAAATCAACTCGAAGTCTTCCTCGAATAGAGCTTAGATGAATGATTGATTTGTGGGAAGCTCGGGACTAAAATAGAGGTGAGGATTCAAGCATACCTCGTGACAATGCCTACGGTGTATCAAGAACTCACAACCATATCCTCACCCTAACCCAGTCAAATCAAACCATCGTACTCTGAGAAGAGGAAAGAAAGTGAGTTGATTTGGCGTTCCCAAGAGTAGTTCTCCCTTGAATTAGCCAACTTAAAATCTAGCTACTCATGGTAAAGGGAAAGACATACATGATGTAAAGAGCCATGGTATTGAAATGGAAATTAAAATGAGATGAAAATGAAATTTAGAACTTGTATTAATGCTAGGAAATGGTAAACTACAAAGAGAAGTTTATTTAACACTAAAATGGAAATGTTGTAGAGAAGAAATTTAAAACCAGCAAAGATTATGGAAATGCAAGAACACTGAATTAAACTTGATTACACTAGAATTAAAAGAGATTACAATGAAAGAAATAAAGATTACAAGAGAACTACAACTTACTGCAATGAAATGGGTGAAGAAAATGCAAAAACATCAATTTTATCTCTCTAGCACTATTCATCATCTTCTTCCTTGAACTACTCCTAAGCTTAGGTAGCCACACCCAATGTCTTGTGGAATGTTGAATATATGGAGTGTGAGTCTTGCATTTTCGTCCATGGAGGGTCCCTTAAGATGTGTGAAAGGCCTCCCATCAATAGGGGACCGAATGGATGNCCAATGTCTTGTGGAATGTTGAATATATGGAGTGTGAGTCTTGCATTTTCGTCCATGGAGGGTCCCTCTAGATGTGTGAAAGGCCTCCCATCAATAGGGGACAGAATGGAGGGGCAATGCAGGCTAGCACAGGCTTAGCCTGTACTCCCAGGCTTCACCCCTTCTCTCTCTCCTCATTGAATGCCAAGCCTCCAAAGTCTTCAATAAGGGTGTAAGAGGCATGTAAATGTGTAGGGGAAGTTAGGGTGCAAGTGGGAGAATCAATGGTGGAACCCCCAAGCAAGTGGAGCATGAAAAATAGGTGTTCTGGGCTGTTTCGGCAGAGTGTACCGATATGCTGAGACTACTGGAGTTCGGGGTACCAGTACGCGCACCGGTACACTTCTGCTCTAGACTAGTTTTCGTAGAATCATCATAACTNCGATATGCTGAGACTACTGGAGTTCGGGGTACCGGTACGCGCACCGGTACACTTCTGCTCTAGACCAGTTTTCGTAGAATCATCATAAATTTGGATCCAACCGTCCAATTGAGCTGAAATATTGACAAAATACAGAAGACATCCAGATCTACAACTTTCATGTTTTGAACTTTTTCATAGTCAAAGTAAATCATGGTCAAAAAGGAGGAAAACCGAGGTACTGCTACAAAATGGTGTGGCTGCTGATGTCTATGTTACTAAACACCAATACCTCCTTGATTTCTTTCACTTTTAAGTCTCCAAATTCTCATGTAATGTGTTCATCTCTTCACCACTCCTCCACACTTAGTTGCAAGGTTCTAAAATACATCATTTAAGCTATAATTACCTACAACATTAAAAATTCAACATTATTCATAATTTCAGCTAACTCTAAGTACTTAGATGTAAAAGTTGAGTTAAAATTCATGTAATGAGGTCATCAAATATACAATATTATGCGTTCATCAACATGTTATAGAATTCAGGTTTTATTGACACAGGCGAGCCCGAGACATAGGGAGGAGATAACAGAGCTGGTGGAGTGTGATGCAAACCTGTTTAGAGACTTTTATTCTAGGTCATATGGGAGATTTGAGTGTGTTTTATTCATTCATGGCTTGTATTAAAGTACACTATTTTCTTTGTTGTTGAATTTTCTAGTTTATTTACTTTTATTTCTTTTGACTATTTTCATTTGTTGTGATGCACTCTTGGTCTTAATCTTGATGCTCTTATCTTATTTGACGTTGAGTTATATGTCGTATTTGTCCCTTGCTTGCTTTATGTGCATGATTTAGCTAGTTGATTTGACTTCATACCTTCTTGTTAAACTATATATGATTCTATGTCATGCTTGTTATATGTAAATAAGAAAAGGATCTCTTGGGTAACTTGATTTTGTACCGTGCTTGTTGCATGTTGTCATTGGGTTGACATTTGTGACAAAAAATAGAAAAATATTTTAGGTGCATATCAAAGGAATCAGAGATATTTACTCTTGACTAAACTTGATTTATTGCATGTAAAAATAAAAAAGGTGAGTTTGTTTAAATACTCAGGGGGTAAATTTACAAACTTGGCATGAAGTCGCCTATTTTACATTTGTTCATTTTACTTGTGAATACCAACTTAGGGGGAAAACTTGAAGTGATTTGTATTAATAGATCAATAAGTTCTCAAGAATATTGGGCAATTTAGTTCTTAATATGTTACATATTTGTACTTGCATGATGTATACATATATATACCTATGCTTAATTTGGTAATTTTCAAACCTGTAATTATGTTATGTATTTCTCTAACATATAATGTTTTTCCCGAGATTTTGGTTTCAGTGGTTATGTGCATGACTATAATTTTCAAGCTTCATCTAAAAAAGTAGATCTTGTACTTAGATAGAGATTTAGGACGTGTTTATTAGTGTTGAGATTAGAGTTACAATTCATTTTGTTTAATGATTTGTGGGTTGTAATATTAATTTCTTCCGCTTGATCAAGACTATTTGAACTAGTTCTTGTTGAGAAATTTTTGTGAATTCCACAAGCCTTGAAAGTCCCGCTTATGTGGAATTCGGAACACATGGCTCCTTATCTAGAATGGATGGAACATGTCCTATACCACCCAAAATACCAAATCCCTAAACTTTTTTGGTTTAATGCCAGAGATGACGCATTGGCTTATTTGGTGTATTTTCAACAAGAGTGTGGGGGTAAGAGCTGTTGTCGAAACACTCTGTTGCAAAAAATTTCATTTGATATAATAAGTACTTACTATCTTTCCCAAACCCCCTTGCCTACCGACCTTCACTTCTCTTTCTAGCCCCTCTACGCTTACCAACACCTGCATTCCTTTGATTGCTTGTTGCACTCATTCTACTATATTCGTTTCTCTTCAATNCCGTGCTTGTTGCATGTTGTCATTGGGTTGACATTTGTGACAAAAAATAGAAAAATATTTTAGGTGCATATCAAAGGAATCAGAGATATTTACTCTTGACTAAACTTGATTTATTGCATGTAAAAATAAAAAAGGTGAGTTTGTTTAAATACTCAGGGGGTAAATTTACAAACTTGGCATGAAGTCGCCTATTTTACATTTGTTCATTTTACTTGTGAATACCAACTTAGGGGGAAAACTTGAAGTGATTTGTATTAATAGATCAATAACTTCTCAAGGATATTGGGCAATTTAGTTCTTAATATGTTACATATTTGTACTTGCATGATGTATACATATATATACCTATGCTTAATTTGGTAATTTTCAAACCTGTAATTATGTTATGTATTTCTCTAACATAATGTTTTTCACGAGATTTTGGTTTCAGTGGTTATGTGCATGACTATAATTTTCAAGCTTCATCTAAAAAAGTAGATCTTGTACTTAGATAGAGATTTAGGACATGTTTATTAGTGTTGAGATTAGAGTTACAATTCATTTTGTTTAATGATTTGTGGGTTGTAATATTAATTTCTTCCGCTTGATCAAGACTATTTGAACTAGTTCTTGTTGAGAAATTTTTGTGAATTCCACAAGCCTTGAAAGTCCCGCTTATGTGGAATTCGGAACACGTGGCTCCTTATCTAGAATGGATGGAACATGTCCTATACCACCCAAAATACCAAATCCCTAACTTTTTTCGGTTTAATGCCAGAGATGACGCATTGGCTTATTTGGTGTATTTTCAACAAGAGTGTGGGGGTAAGAGCTGTTGTCGAAACACTCTGTTGCAAAAAATTTCATTTGATATAATAAGTACTTACTATCTTTCCCAAACCCCCTTGCCTACCGACCTTCACTTCTCTTTCTAGCCCCTCTACGCTTACCAACACCTGCATTCCTTTGATTGCTTGTTGCACTCATTCTACTATATTCGTTTCTCTTCAATCCGAAGCATACATTCTCCTTAAACACCAGAAAATTATCGTTAGACAAGGGTGTGGTCTTGCATTCAACTGTGTCGATTTTGGGTACGGTCAATTCCTTCCCTTAGAACCTTTCTTAAGAGTCTCTTTTGTTCCTAATAAGCGAAGAATTCTCACAGAGCTTGTGCCTACGAGCAACTTAATAGCCTAAGGGGTACAAAAATTAGACACCGCCTCGGGGAGGGAATAATCATAGAAAAAATAGACCTTGGAGAAGAAAGTTTTATTTGAATGTGTTTAATATAGAAAAATGGTTCAAAAAGTTGAATCTTGATAAGCCTAGTGCACTAACCACGTGTCGAGTGTCTCATTCAACTGCCGCCTAATCTCTTAACGAGTTGCTTAGTTTAGTTGCTCTTCTTGTGTATTTTGTCACAAAATTTCCAAAGGGGGAGATTGTTAGATCACATTTTGTAATTTGGCTAATTTTGTGAAGTTCATTGTAAATCTTAAACTTTTCAATAGTCATGATGCTATCAAGTTGAAGATCCAAAAGCGTCAAGGCAACATCATTCAAACTTCGTATGCACCTTCATTCTTAGGACAAAGGCAATGATCTAGATCTGAAGATAAACCCTTAGTTATTTTAACTTAAGATGATTAGAATGAAAATGGAATTGAAAGCAATTCTAGTATGGCTCGGCTCCTAGGTATTTTGAAAAAAATATTTTTCTACATAATACTTGATTTGTTTCCTTGCTTCCTACACGAACTTGATTATATGTATAGCTTATAATGAAGGGTGAGTGTCACTCTCACTCAAGCTTGTGCAAGATGCATGGAAATTGTGTGTGAATGAACAAAAATATGTGTGAATATGCAAAAATACTCCCCAAGTGTAAAGAGACTTAAAGTGTCGTATTTTAACTCATAAAAATTTCTGAGGTTGTCTCCTCAAGGAAGGAAAGGTTAAGTGTTTTCAAAAGTGACTTGGGAAAAGGAAAAATGAAAAATATTGTGATTTGAAGTTTGGTGGTTTATGTTTTGATAAATATCCAAGAAAAAAGAGGGTTGGCTAATTCATGGAGTTCATTACAATAGGTATGTCAAATCGATTCATTTCATTCAACCAATGGTGCCTAGATTTTTGATTGATTCATAGGGAGTGAGAGATGACTGTAGTTGCTTGGGCAAAAGAATACCCCGTGACAAGTCTACGGTGTATCAAAAGCCTACAACCACATTCATCCGCACTCAACCTAGTCAAACCAAACACTTTACACTAAAAGGAATAATCAAAGATAATTGATTCCACATACCCAAGAAGAAATCCCTCTTGGATTAACCAACTAAAGGTTTAGCTACTCATAATAAAGGCAAGACAAACATGAAAGAGAAAAACATGATAGTGAAATCAAACATGAACTTGTATTAATGTAAGAAAGAGTTTAAACTACAAAGGAAATGACATTCAAAATTAAGATTTTAAACTAGTAAACCCTATTTAAACTCAATACAACATAAAATAAATGAGATTAATGTGTTAGAAAGAAAGATTACATGTAGATTGAAGCTTACAAGAATGAAAATGGTGAAGGAAAAGCAAAAACCCTAGCCTTCTCTCTCTACACTACTCTTAAGAGAGAGATATATAGATCTAATGGAAAGTGTGGGTTGTTCTAGGTTAAATCCTGATTTTGACCCAAGTTTTTTTTTATTTTTTTTAACTGTAGTACCGGTACCTAGTGATGAGGTACCGGTACCTCAATGACAGTAAGCTTTAATGATAACTTAGATTAGTTTTCGTAGATTTATCATAATTTTTGATTTCACCGTCTGATTGAGCTAAAAGTCTAATACAAGATAGAGGACATCTAGATATACAACATTTATGTTTTATACTTTTTCATATTCGGAGTGGATCATGGTAAAAAATGAGAACTACAGGGATACCAGTAACAAATGGTGTGGGTATCAGTACCAATATTCCAATAGGGTTGGGTACTAGTACCAACTTGATTTCTTTCACTTTTGAAGCCTCCAAATCCTCATATAATGTGTCCTTCTATTCACCACTCATCTACACTTAGTCACAAGGTTTCGAAAATCATTATTTACCCTATGATTACTTGCAACATCAAAATTTTCACATTATTCTCAAATTTGACTAACTCTAAGTAATTAAATGTAAAGTTGAGACAAAATGCATGTAATGAGGTCGTTAAATATGCAATATTATGTACTCATCACACCCCCAACTTAGGATTTGCTAGTCTCTAGCAAACTAAACATAAAAATTAGGCAATCAAAAATAAACATATACTAATTCCGCTATTACATTTAGCACATGTAACAAGTCTTTAAACCCCTAGGTGATCCCTAATGAATGAGTTTTATCTCATGAAGGTTTCCAGTGAAGGTATTTACAAACTTATTTTCCTCATATCCAACATTTGAAACGTATTCCATAATTCTAACTAGCTCTAGAGTGTCAAAAAAACAGCTTTCTNTTAAGAGAGAGATATATAGATCTAATGGAAAGTGTGGGTTGTTCTAGGTTAAATCCTGATTTTGACCCAAGTTTTTTTTTATTTTTTTTAACTGTAGTACCGGTACCTAGTGATGAGGTACCGGTACCTCAATGACAGTAAGCTTTAATGATAACTTAGATTAGTTTTCGTAGATTTATCATAATTTTTGATTTCACCGTCTGATTGAGCTAAAAGTCTAATACAAGATAGAGGACATCTAGATATACAACATTTATGTTTTATACTTTTTCATATTCGGAGTGGATCATGGTAAAAAATGAGAACTACAGGGATACCAGTAACAAATGGTGTGGGTATCAGTACCAATATTCCAATAGGGTTGGGTACTAGTACCAACTTGATTTCTTTCACTTTTGAAGCCTCCAAATCCTCATATAATGTGTCCTTCTATTCACCACTCATCTACACTTAGTCACAAGGTTTCGAAAATCATTATTTACCCTATGATTACTTGCAACATCAAAATTTTCACATTATTCTCAAATTTGACTAACTCTAAGTAATTAAATGTAAAGTTGAGACAAAATGCATGTAATGAGGTCGTTAAATATGCAATATTATGTACTCATCACACCCCCAACTTAGGATTTGCTAGTCTCTAGCAAACTAAACATAAAAATTAGGCAATCAAAAATAAACATATACTAATTCCGCTATTACATTTAGCACATGTAACAAGTCTTTAAACCCCTAGGTGATCCCTAATGAATGAGTTTTATCTCATGAAGGTTTCCAGTGAAGGTATTTACAAACTTATTTTCCTCATATCCAACATTTGAAACGTATTCCATAATTCTAACTAGCTCTAGAGTGTCAAAAAAACAGCTTTCTCCAATGCACCCGAACTAATCACATATGAATCACACCATAGCCTTAAATTCTATTTTAGATTATCCATCTATACATTTACTTTCAAAATTCGCGTGCCTGTGAAATGAATATGGAATTTAAGCGTTTACTCAACAAAATCCACATTCATTTAGCTAACCATATTCATCTTTGATGTAATTCTCACCAATTGTTTCTCTAAAAAATGAGTAACTCTATGATCATCATGGCATGCTCTCTATGTGTATATGTGAGATGGAATCTTGTGCACAAACTGAGATAAAACTCACATATAATCTAGAAATGACGTGCATGCTTAACAATTGAAACAACCTTGACATAACCTCGTGAATGGAATGTTAGGGCAATAGATAGCAAAACCAACTTTTATTTTCATTAAAAAAGTGCTATCATCATGCTTTCTCCAGATCAATTAGAGCTTTCATGGGTTATAATGAGGCATAGGGAGTGAAACAAGGGCAGAAGGTTGCAAAAAGGGTTATCCCGAGGTCGTGACTTTTATTATTAAAAATCTCATTTTTGTGGTATTTTCAGCTTTTCACCTTCAGTTCAACTTCCTTTTTCATCGTATTTCATTTCTTTTCTTTTCAACCACAATTTTCTCCTTTTCTTGGCTTTTCTTTTATTTTTCATTGAAAATTTGAATTCAGTGCCATTAATCATTTTGCACTAACTTGATAAAACATGTGATGTGGAAACGAATTTTCAATTAAGGCTCAATCACGGCACTAGGGACAAATTTTTTTAACAAGAAACGGCCAAGGCTCAACGCAAGTCAAAAATGGCCTAAGATCATCTCTAGATAAGCTTAGGAAGACATATTGGATTTTTTAGACAAAGTCAATCAACCATCCATATGCACTCTAAACAAAGCAAGCATAATAAGATTATTGAACGAATTTTAAATTTGAAAAATTTTCCTTTGAGTAAATGTAAGTTCCCTCCAACAAGAATTGACACTAAAGCGCACATGGGCACTTACTTCATTTCCACTATGTATGTCAAGTTCTAAAATATAGATCCAATCAGTAAATTACCAAAATAACACATTCATTGTGCACTATGGTTGAGTTCGAATAAAAACACGTATGTGATACTCAGGCATAGGATAAACTTCTATAGTGTACTCATGTGTTTAAAGTTCAAAATGAAGATCAAGCAATCACAAATCCCATAACAATTAAGACTGGGGAATATAGTTCAATATTAGATATTTTCCACGAAATTTTTTTCAAAATTTTCACATTTTCAATTATTCTATACAAAAAGTGATGGAATATGTAAATGATGCACTTCACCCCCTAACTTGAATCATGCATTATCTTCAATGCACAATGAATCATGTAATGAGAAAAACGAAAGTAACATAGAAATAAGATACCCCCCTTTTTCTCTTTTTCTCTTTTTGCAAAATAAACATTAAAGGGAAAATGAAATACAAAAAATCTTGTTTACACCCCCCAACTTAGACTCGAACATGATAGTGAATAAAATTTGTTACGATGATGCTCAAAATGAATTAAGTCCAAATTAGGAAGAGTTAAGCAACTTCATACTAAAATCTACACTACAACATCATGAAAATAAAAATATAACAATAAAAAAAATCTAACTACTATATACATGAAAACAAAACAAAAATGACTCATATTAATTCGGCTTCAATTCGGATATGAGCTTGCGCCAATTGATTTTAACAAAATTTTTGTGTACAATTGTCTTTCCTAACCAATCTATCCAATACAAAAGATAATGATTTAAAGTTCTCAACAAAACAAAGGTGCACACAAGTTTATGCAATTCCAACAATAGAGTATACAATTTCTCTTTAAAAATTTTTGTACTTTACTCCATTTCAATGCCCTTCCCAGGTTGAAAATTTTTAACCTCAACACCACGCTTTGATGACAAATTGACATTGGGCTTATTAGCCTCGTGTGAGATAATAAATTTATTAAATTTTTCATAATCAAGAGTGGTGGGAGATTCAATATCCATTTGCATTCCATAAAAATGATCATCCTTAATATCTTGACTATATTCAAGATGTTGTTCTTCATANGTGTACTCATGTGTTTAAAGTTCAAAATGAAGATCAAGCAATCACAAATCCCATAACAATTAAGACTGGGGAATATAGTTCAATATTAGATATTTTCCACGAAATTTTTTTCAAAATTTTCACATTTTCAATTATTCTATACAAAAAGTGATGGAATATGTAAATGATGCACTTCACCCCCTAACTTGAATCATGCATTATCTTCAATGCACAATGAATCATGTAATGAGAAAAACGAAAGTAACATAGAAATAAGATACCCCCCTTTTTCTCTTTTTCTCTTTTTGCAAAATAAACATTAAAGGGAAAATGAAATACAAAAAATCTTGTTTACACCCCCCAACTTAGACTCGAACATGATAGTGAATAAAATTTGTTACGATGATGCTCAAAATGAATTAAGTCCAAATTAGGAAGAGTTAAGCAACTTCATACTAAAATCTACACTACAACATCATGAAAATAAAAATATAACAATAAAAAAAATCTAACTACTATATACATGAAAACAAAACAAAAATGACTCATATTAATTCGGCTTCAATTCGGATATGAGCTTGCGCCAATTGATTTTAACAAAATTTTTGTGTACAATTGTCTTTCCTAACCAATCTATCCAATACAAAAGATAATGATTTAAAGTTCTCAACAAAACAAAGGTGCACACAAGTTTATGCAATTCCAACAATAGAGTATACAATTTCTCTTTAAAAATTTTTGTACTTTACTCCATTTCAATGCCCTTCCCAGGTTGAAAATTTTTAACCTCAACACCACGCTTTGATGACAAATTGACATTGGGCTTATTAGCCTCGTGTGAGATAATAAATTTATTAAATTTTTCATAATCAAGAGTGGTGGGAGATTCAATATCCATTTGCATTCCATAAAAATGATCATCCTTAATATCTTGACTATATTCAAGATGTTGTTCTTCATACATAGTAATAATGACATTAGTCAATGCAATAAGTTCAACTCTAATTTCAGAAAGTTGTTGGGCTACTTAGGCATTGACTTCCATTTGGTATTGCATAAACTCGTAAAGAGTATTTTTCAATTCTTGTTCGGTTGAGTCCTCATGTGTTGGATAGTGGCAAAATTCATTTGGTGGTATGAGATCGTATGAAAAATTTTAAGGTTCATTCTCCCAACCATAACTCGAATAACTTGTTGTAAAACTCAGATAAATTTGAATTTTTATAGGAAAAGGGCAAAACGATAATTTGTCACTACAGTATGGGTTGAAAATCCAAATTTTTTCTAGAACTCAGATGACGAAACAGACCTCACTGTTGGATTTGTCTCGCGAAATCTAGTTATCTAGTCAATTTTCGTTGAATCCCGAGGCAGTCAGATTTTTTGCATTTTATAGGACAATCGGGTGTCGTGTGACCTAAAAAATAAGACATGGAATTAAATTTTAAAAATTGAAAAATAATTTAAAGCTAGTTCAAATAAAAATATTTTGAACTTGAACCTGAATGAGACTCTTGAAAACTCTTAAAACAGAGATATATATATATAGATCTAGCAAAAAGTGTGGGTTATTCTCGATCAAATTCTGACTTTGATCCAAGTTTTTTTTTAATTGTAGCACCAGTACCAAAAGATGAGGTACCGGTATCTCGATGACAGTAAGCTTTAATGGTAGCTCAAACTAGTTTTTGTAGATTTGTCATAACTTTTGATCCTATCGTCTAATTGAGCTAAACTTTTGACACTTTCAGATCTACAACTTTCATATTTTACACTTTTTTAGTTGCGAAGTGCATCATGGTTAAAAATGGGAAATACCATGGTACTGGTAGGCTCAGGTATTTGTACCTATGATGCCAGGTACTGGGACCTCCTTAATTTCTTTCACTTTTGAAGCCTTCAAATCCTTATATAATATGCCCATCTCTTCACCACTCATCCACACTTAGTTGCAGGGTTCCAAAAACCATCATTTATCCTATGATTACATGCAACACCAAAATTTTCACATTATTCACAAATTTGACTAACTCTAAGTAATTAAATGCAAAGTTGAGTCAAAATGCATGTAATGAGGCTGTTAAATATGCAATATTATGTGCAAGAAGATAAGTCACTATCAATATGCAAACAAAACATAAATTGAGTCACTATCAAACCCCTCTTGAGCAACACCTTTTTTTGCTTAAGAAGATAAGTTTTTTGTTTGGTTTTATACTTTAAAATCCGGTAAGGACCGATCTATGCTTACTAGCCTTTGCTAGAGCGGTTTTTTTATGACTTAGTGAATAAACTAAAAAAGGATCATAGAGGAGTATAGAGCTCGCTCGAGCTATTAGTGATCCTAGTCAGGATTGAAATGTGACTTTCATTCCAGTGACAACCGCCCTATAACCACCCCTCACTAATCGAGCTGTCATTCGCAAATCTGAGATTTCTTGTTTACAAAGACTATCCTTATTCCAGACCTATAAATATAAAGAGTCTTTCTCACAGGTAGATCCATCTTTAACCTTGGGAGCTTCCACCACTAAACTAGATCTATAAATATAAAAGCTACCATTAGAGATTATACCTAACCTCACAAAATGGACTTGAAGATCTTGATGGTTTATGTAACACCCAAACCTAGAGATATTATATTATGTCTACTTTCAGTAGAGTGGGCCCCACATATATTTAATGGTTTAATTAACGTACACCGATCAGGTGCAACCAAACATAATTAAGTTTCCTAAAATATCAAATATACAAATCATACTTGCAAATTCATGTCTTCCAAACCTTAAACCTTACATAAATACGAGACTCAAAACCACACAAATGATACAACAGGACTTTGAAGTCTGTTTCCTCTATAATCGCCTAGACTCAACAGTGGACTCCTTTCGTACATGGAGTACCTAAAAACATAAACCATGATGAGTGGGCATTAAAAAGCTCGATGAATCTACGTATACTAATAGGAAGGAGTACATCATATTTATAATAACATTATGTCATCTCGAACATAAAGGAAGTGAAGCCACCATAACGTTGTCACCCTTGTCCATATATCATATAGAGATATAGTTACTTGCCATTAAGTCTATACTTGCCACTAAGACTAAATCACTACTTCCACTAAGGCCATATCATAACTATCACCAAGGCCAAAACGCATGCCACTAAGGCAATATCTCATGTACCACTAAGGCTTTACTTTATTTGCCATGAAGGCTATAAACACAACCACCATACCATCATAAGCCAACATATATGTATTCATATTTCAATAGTAGATGGTATTCACAAGATAATACAATATATGTGAGTTAGTACACTCACTTGGACTTGATGCTATTCCAAAGTTAATTCCCGGACGAGGGTGGAGCCAATATGGATGTCATTGTCCCTATACCTAACACACGTTACTACACATTACATACGAATATTCACCTACATGCGTTATGTTATAAATGAATATGTATAAATGCTAAATCATGTATGAACTCACATATCCCCCATTCCCTTCCCAAGTGATACCATATAAATTGTCTAAACCACACTAAACAATTTTCCCCTTCGTCTAAGTTAGGTTATAGTTTGAGAGAAAGATCATGTGATAGCATGTAGATAAACCCTTAGAGGGTTGATTTTAAATGTGCTGGAGGTCCCATGATGTATTAAAAAATGGCCAAACAAAGCACCAAGGATTTTCACCGCAAAATGACAAAATTTAGCTTGGTTGAACCGGTACAATACATAATGCCTTTGTATTGGTTCAACCCAATTTTTGAACCGGTTTACCTTCGCTCCAAAAGATACGATTTCTCCCCAACCTCTTCTACCACCTATTTCCTTTATCCCTAACCCCTTACAACTTTCTACCCATTAATTTCTTGATACACATAGCTTGGAAACATATTCACCCAAAAAGTGCTCCCTTTGCCACATTCTGTCGAAACCTTTCGTACGAAGAGAACCCTATGCTATTGCTTCTTCAGTTCAACACACACAACCCATAACTAAGCTTTAGGTGAGAGTTATGGACGTAATAGAAAGGGATAAGTTACCTCAATTCAAGAGAGCATAAAGAAATCCCTCACATTGACGTCAACTCGAATCTGAAAGCTATGATTCCCCTATACCCATCAAGCACTCCTCCAAGCTTCAACTGAATTTGAAGAACTCCTCCAAGAAAGATCCTCTCGTCTCCTCCAAAACCAAAATTAGTACATGCAAGGAAGAAAGCCTCTCCACTAAGTCTCCACCAATTTTACTCTAGCTAAGATTCTCTTGGTCAAGACAATGAAAGCATGACTCACCATTATTTAATAATTACACCAAAACTCCTCCTAATTCCCTTTAATCTTTACTGTAACTTTATATCTTCCATTAGCTAGCCAATCACATTCCACACTTTATCAATTATATAATTAAACCATAGGTTTTATCGTTGAGGTTCCTAATTTTACTCCTATGTTTCCATTAATTTTAATACCAACCTACAATTAATTCTAACAAATTACACTTTAAACCCCCACATTACATAAGTTAACATAACATACATGTTAGGGTCTCACAACTCTTCCTCTCTTAAAGAATTTCGTCTTCGAAATTGACTTACTACGTCGGATTCAACATGAGTATTCTGTTTATTTCTTGCTTTTCCATGTTACTTCCTCTACTAAAGGCTTCTACTACAAACGTTTAACAAATCAGATGGTCCTCATATAAAACACCTAGGAACTCGAGTATTCTCCCCTTAAGTTACACGCATAACTTTATTGTTAGTTTGGAGTGATTTTTTAAGTAGTCTTGTATCACTCCCACTCTATCTACAATCAAATGTACTTTTTCAAAACCTGACACATTTGTTTCCTCATGTTATTCCAATAGTCTTATGTTCTACATTGCCTGCAACATGGAGCTTCATATGACGCCATATCAATGCCTAATTGATATTTATTGCCATGTGCAAGTCTATCAATGATAGATTGTCATCCTGGCTACCCAATACTCCCTCATATAGAACCTCATCATATCGTCTAGCACTCAAGTGACACACTCAAACCACCTGTTTACTAGAGGAGAAAAATCAAACTAACCCTAATGTGTTACCCAAATAGCACAATTCATCCACATACAATTTGAAATTTGCTTTAACAACTAGGAAATGAGTAAATTTTGTAAAACATAAGAAAAAATTGTCACCAAAATTCATTATAATGTGCTCCCATTCCAATTCTAGAAGAGGGAGTAATTGTAATAAATCTGCTAACACAAAAATCTCTTAGATACAAACTTAGTGGCTTTTGATTTCAAGTCCCCATCCATCGGCAATATTTTTGTAGATTCTGATACAGTTTAGTGTTACCAAGGTGCCTAGCATAACACGATACAATGAGAGATAATACATTCAATGATATCATGTATAAGTTCAATCAAGTATCATAATGAACTGATACAAATCAATAAACTCATATTCCACATACTTCATGTCACACTAGAACTAAACAACGATTTGACACTTCACCAATCATCCCACCTCAACTTGATCACATGGCTTCTTGGCTGGCGATGAATTAGACTTTTTGCTATCATTAACTCACCTCAAGCCACATAGAACATAATCAATTTGATTAATATCTTCAACAAAAACTCAATCGAAATTCAGAGTCACCATTCACAAGCAAAAAGTACAATCATATATATTCAAGGAATCACTGCATACCACATTGTACCTTCTAATAAATCATTAACTGATTCTAGTAAACAACATTTTTATGATCTTAGACAAAAATTCCTATAAATCATTTCTTATCTAGTACCAACTCTCTCTCTCTCTCTCTCTCTCTCTCTCTCTCTCTCTCTCTTTCTTTCTCTATTTATGTATTCCATACTTTCTCTTCCCCATTATGATATATCATGATGAGGTGTAGATATTATATAAGTTTCCTAATATTAACTCATTTGCCGAGTCGACAACCCATTAATACATCTCCCTCCAAGCTTTATACATTCTCTACCAACACAAAGTAAACATACCACATATACATAGACATCTCATTCTTCGTTACTTTAATCACAACTATTTCTATCTAACTTGTGCACTTATATATATGTATTATAGTATAATTGTAAATTCTACAAACAATCGACATCGTCCCCCACATCACCATATCAAGACAAACACATTATATAACTTTATCATTTACAATATATTCATGTTAGACTCGCCTTTTTTTTGTACACAAACGACATAATCTTTCTAATTCAATGTAATCATATGCATGTGTATTCTAATGCATTACACTATGTGCCACATGCTCATACAAAATTGACAGGTATCCTTTGCACTATTTGCTTTCTTTTATCGTGTTATATACACATTTTGATAAAAATATCATGCTTCTCTCTATTATTACCCAACACACCTCAAGACACCTTTCCTTGTGTTCCATACTTTTTATAACTCTTTCCTCTTTCATTTGTAACGTTTGTAACTCAATTCACAAGTACTACTCGTGATCCTTCCTGCTACGAGAATACTCTGAAATATCATCAATTAACTATAATCATAAAGAGTCTAAGTAGGGTTAAGTTACCTTATTCATTAATTCCACAAAGGCTGCTTGAGCATTTGTCAACCCCAAAAGCATGATCAGTAACTCATAGTGCTCGTACCTTACATGGAAAGCTAACTTTGATATATCATTCGCTCCACCCTCAATTAATGCCATCCAATTTTTAAATTTCGTTTTAAAGTATAGTCCAACCCTTGTAATTGATTAAATAAATCATCTTTCCAAGTTGAAGGGTATTTATCCTCAATCATTACCTTATTATATTGCTAATAGTAAGTGTATAAACATGTGGTTCTATCCTCCCCTTCTACAAACTGAACTGAAGTTTTTCTTTTGGGATACTCTAGACTTGATTAAAACCCTGATTATCTAAATCCTGCAATTGTGCTTCCACTTGTTTTAATTCGGTGAACAACTCATAATATAAAACAATGGATATAGGTGCAATCTCTATTTCGTACTAAACAACAACTCAACTCCCCTATCTAATGGCAACCTCCATAATTCACCTAACCACACATCACACGCAACTCATATAGTGTTTCCTCATCCTCACTGGAATCTTTCGCATACACCAAATAACTCTGAAAACCTTCCCTGATTAATTCTCCAAATTTTGATTACAAATATCAGTGATTAGAGGTCACCTTTTAATTACTTTAAAATCCAATTTTTAGCTCATCTAATATTTTGAGGGCATCTTCTTTCTTCAAACAATTCACAGAGGCATAATTTCCCAAACCCCCACACATTTAGCATAGTCCCTACAATACAACATCTACAAACACTACATCACTCTTTTGCTGGAAAATAGTTAAGTACACAGTTCGAGAATATAGAGGATTAACCCCAATGCATGATAGATGCATGTACTTCAACGAATGGAAAAAACCATGCTCAATGAAAATGTGTGCTACACTATCATAAGAAGAAATCATATATGTTACTACATTAGATAAAGCAAATGCATTTTTTTTTTTTGCATTATCACAAAATTTATTCCTTGAAATTTAAATATACCAACAATTCCACTATGAATCCTTACCCCTAAGGGTTTCACCGCTAACTAGCAATGATTTTGTAGACTCTCTCTCAATCAATTTTGTGCTACATTTTCAATCTGTCTGCACCCATAGTACTAACTAACCCCATCTATCTATAACAACCCATAATTTCTGAATATACACCCCTCAAATTGAAATCCCATAACTGATGTAATGTCAAATTTCTCTTTTCTTGTATTTTCACATTGATCAACTGATTCCCGCACACATCTTTCAGCAACTAGAATCCCATTTGCCAAAATAGTATATTCCATTGATTCAAAAGTGGAAGTACAATTCTGAATGGTCTAATCCATTTCCCACTAGAATTTTCTTACATCTTGATTCTTTAGTCTAGACCAAAAAAAAAATATTAGCAACATAATACAAAGTAATGAATTGCTTCTATACCCAGCCCCAAACATCTTCCTTCGAGTTGTAGACTTAGAAACTCATTCATGTTCATCATGATATTGTTCGAAATATATTTATTTCCAAATATTTCCACCAATTGATCACCATCTTCATGTACTGGCACAAAAAATTCATTGTCTGAAACTAGAGTAGTTAAGACTCATTCTGTAACCCATCTTCAAATCCGATCTTCCTTTTTCAACACTGAGAATGGACAGACCACAATCCTTTGAACCTCTTGCAGACAATACTATATAACTCATCGTGATGCATTAGCTGCCCTGCCAATTAGCTATCCATATCTCCTTTTGTAGCTAAATGAATCATACCCATCGTGTCCTCATTCATGCCACAGCCTCAAATATTCCCTGAGTAATATCTTGTTGATTCGACTAACCATTACCCTTCCTTGAGATTATTTGCCATGTTCCTCAACCATATTTGAACATAAGAACAACCCATTTCCACCTAATCCATTTAGTTGTAAAAGCCATAATGCATAATGCTATAAAGATGCAAGTGTATATATATATATATCGTGACCATCATTTTTCTCATCTCACTCATACTGACTCCCAATACCTTACTTCGTCCACTGGTGACCTAGGCTCACGTGCCTACAGAACCTATCAAACCAAGGCTCTGATACCAAAATTATAACAACCCAACCTAGAGAAATTATATTATGTCTACTTCCGGTAGAGTGGGCCCCACTCTATTAACTTATCATGTATTCTGAACATATATTAATGGTTCAATTAACGTACATAGGCCAGGTGCGACAAAATATAATTAAGTTTCCCAACATATCAAATATACAAATTGTACTTGCAAATTCATGTCTTCCAAACCTTAAACACACATAATTATGAGACTCAAGACTACACAAATACTTTGAAGTTCGTTTCCTACTTAACTACCTAGACTCAGTAATGGACTCCTTTCGTAAATGGAGTACCAAAAAACATAAACTGCGAGGAATGAGCGTAAAAAATCTCAATAAATGTACGTACACTAATATGAAGGAGTAACATCATTTTTTATAACAACATTATGTCATCTCAAACATAAAGGAAGTGAAACCACCATAACGCTGTCACCCTTGCCCGTATAGCATATATAGATATAGTTACTTACCATTAAGGCTATACTTGCCACTAAGACTAAATCACAGTTGCCACTAAGGCTATACTATAACTGCCACCACTAAAGCAATATCTCGTATGCCACTAAAGTAATATGTCATACACCACTAAGGCTTTACTTCATTTGCAACGAAGGCTAAAAGCATAACCACCATACCATTATAAGCCAACATATCTGTATTAATATTTCAATAGTAGATGGCATTCACAAAATAATAAAAGATATGTGAGTTAGTACACTCACCTAGACTTGATGTTATTCCAAATTTAATTCCCCAACGACCCTTTGGTTGGAGCCAATGTGGATGTCATTGCCCCTCGTACCTAACACACGTTGCTAAACATTACATATGAATATTCCCCCACATGCGTTATGTTATTAATAAATGCTAAATCATGTATGAACTCACATATCCTCCATTCCCTTTCTAAGTGATACCATATAAATTATCTAAACCGCACTTAACCATTTTTCCATTCATCTAAGCTAGGTTATGGTTAGAGAAAAAAATCATGTGATAGCATGTAAATAAACCCTCAGAGGGTTGATTTTAAATGCATTGGAGGTACCATGAGGTTTAAATAATTGCCGGACAAAGAACCGAGGATTTTCGTGGCAAAACAAAAAATTCAACATGGTTGAACCGATACAACTCCTACTTGTTCATTCGGTTCACCTCTATTATACTGGTTCATACCAAGGCAGAATGCCTTTGTACCGGTTCAACCACACTCCAAAACATACAATTTCTCACCAACCTCTTCTACCACCTATTTCCTTTATCCCTAACCCCTCATAACCTTCTACCCATTAATTTCTTGATAACCAAAGCTTGGAAACATATCAAATTCAAGGATGAAAGTTCACCCACAAAGTGCTCCCTTTGCCGAATTCTATCGAAACCACTCTACGGAGAAAACCTTACATACTTGCTTCTTCAATACAACCCATAACCAAGCTTTAGGTGAGAGCTATGGAGGTAATAGAAAGGGATGACTTACTTCAGTTCAAGAGAGCATAAAGAAATCCCTATCATTGATGCCGACTTGAACCCGAAAGCTATGATTGCCCCATACCCATCAAGCACTCTTCCAAGCTTCAACCGAATTTGAAGAACGCTTCCAAGAAACCTTATCTCTTCCTCTCCAAATCCAAAATTGGTACATGCAAGGAAGAAGGCTCCTCCACTAAGTCTCCACCAATTTTACTCTAGCTAGGATTCCCTTGGTCAAGACAAGTGTAAGAATGACTCACCACTATTTAATAATTACACCAAAACCCCTCCTAATTCCCTTTAATCTCTACTTTACCTTTAAACCTTCCATTAGCTAGCCAATCACACTACACACTTTATCAATTATATTATTAAACCATAAGTTTTATCATCGAGGTTCCTTATTTTACTCCTATGTTTTCATTTATTTAATATTGACCCAAAATTAATTTTAGCAAATTATAATTTAACCCCCCACATTAAATAGTTAACAAAACAAACATGTTTGGGTCTCACAGTTTATATCGGGAATTTTTGGCATGTCCATGATTGCTCGAGGTTTAGGCGAATCGTGCAGTGGGGACTCCATGTGAAGCTATGCAAGACGTCAAAGGAGGGCCTTTGGCGGAGAAATAGTAAGGAAATGAGCATCTAACCATAATATTGGTTGAGGTATAAGACTCAAATATTCGTATGTTGACTTTGTGAGTAATTGATTAAGTTTTGGTGAAGCCTGGGTGATTCCCCACAATTTTTTCTGATTAGGGTTTTCTATGTCAACAAATTCCTTGTGTTCATATTGTTTTTTTACATATACACTCGTGATTGGTTGCACACACGCATGCTATGTGTTTGTTGATTTGAATGCTTAAAATATAAATCAACCATAGTTGTGTTTGGATTTGCATTTGAATTTTGGGATTGCCATGAGATTGATTGTTGAGTGAATTAATTGAATATTAATTAGAATCAATCATCTTGGTTATTTTGGGTTGTTGTGACTAAAGGGGTTGCCATCATTAATTGCTATAATTGATTGAGAAGAGGTAATTGTGGTCGATTAGGTTTTAATTGATAATTAATTGAGTTTAAAATTGAAAAATATATTCATCCCCTAGATATGGTGTCTATTACTCCACATGTGTAATTGTGAAGGAAGATCCACATCTAGTTCTCCCTCCTAGAACAACACACTTCTTTCCTTGGCTACTACCTTTTGCCATGTAAGTTTCCCAACAAACTGGGTCAAAGAGCTTGAATGTAATCATAACTTCAAGAGAACGTAAACACTGAAACCACCAGTAAGTCAATAGCCATGACAGTTTCTTGAGAAGCTTAGTTCCAGAATCTGAAATGCGTAGTCATCAATCTTTACAAACTGCTCGAAAGTGAATTTGATCTGTTTGATATAATTTTGTCATGATTGAACTCAATATATCTTCATGAAGATCAAATCGTGACAGTTTTTCTCTCTCTAGTATAACCTAAAAATCGCATATCTTCTTAATTTTATTAGCTGTGATAGTTTTTTTTCCCTCTTTCTGGCATGACTATAACCCTTCTTCTTACCATCTACTTCACCACCTATGGTCGTGCCTTTGAAGAAACCCTGTAACAAAGTCCCTTTTTATTCGGTGCAAACTTCAAGAACTTTTAGGAAAGTAGTTCTTTAAGTTGTACTAGGAGTCTAGGACACTAGTTTTTATTTTTGTTGCCAAATATGAAATACCAACTCGGATTCCAAACTTCTCTTTCAATAAATAGATAAGAAAATTACAATCACTACCCTTTAGATTGCTAGGATTATTGGGATGCCCCTGGTATTTATGACATAACACTAACACCTTAGGTAAATGTTAGCCAAAGAACAACCATGAAAAGGATACTTTTACATTTTTGCCCTGTATAAAATGACTTACATGTATATCAACATAGAGAGGTGTGCATTACCCCCACCCATACTGGCCTCCACCTCATGGTTTTGAAAATTGGTTGTTACGATGTGTAACAACCATTACGTAATGGTATCGATGGTCTCTGATACTTTATACCCCATTATAGCAGTCAAAAAAATTTCACACTTATAACGCCCATTGCGGTATTGTAACGATGTGTAACTGATGTTTCGGGACCGTTATGAGACCATAACAACCAATAGAGAACCCAAGTGATGTTGAATTCATGTTGGTGAAGCTTTTTTACCAAGCTTCCATGGAGGTGAGCTCTTTGGAGAAGATGAACTATTGGCACACTAGAAGATAGTTGAATTTTGACAGTTGTGAAGGGTAGGCAATAGCTAGTGTGACAAGAAATCGATTACAATATGGTGAATGGTAACCATTGTATTGGCTATATATTTGGATCATGTGAAAGTCGTGAACCCATTATTAACCAACAAGTGTCTTGTTCTTTTTAAAAAAATTGGATGACATGGCACCCAAATTCCACCACTAAAATAATAAACAAAAAATTAAATATGATTTATAAATTTGTAAATGAGTTCTAGAATTTGCATAATTTTGTTCCAAATAATAAGAAATTATCAACAACAAATAGAGTAGGACACTCTTGAATGTAAATTATGAATTTAAAATTGTTGCCTAAATTCAATATTGTTGCAAACCATAAATATGAGACATGTGTTGAATTAAAATTAACTAGAGCGTCATTTCAAAATATTGAAAGCAGTATTGAACCTTTATAATTAATTCATAATAATACATGTGATTTGAAATATGTTCAAATTAGAGGTGAAAATAAATACTTTATTACTTTTATTGATGATTGTACAAGATATTGTTATGTATATTTGTTAAGGAGTAAAGATGAAACATTAAAAAAATTTATGCATTATAAGAACGAGGTTGAGAATCAACTTGGCAAATAGATTAAGTCAATAAGAAGTGATCGAGGTAAAGAATATGATGCATCTTTTGATAGGTTCTATCAAGAACATGGTATTATTAACCAAACTTCTGCACTTTATTTACCTCAGAAACATGGAATTGCTGAACATAAAAATAGAACATTGACAGTGATGATGATGCCAAGTTAATTAGTTTGGAACTTGCGGAGTGGAGCTTTACTTTTAGCAAACTATATTTTAAATAAATTACCCCACAATAAGTTAGATAAAACCCCTTATGAATTATAGAAAGGTCGGAGTCTTCCTATAAATATTTAAAAGTATGGAGTGTTTGACTAAGGTGATGGTTCTTATTCCCAAAATTATTAAAATAGAACCTAAGCGTATTGATTGTATATTTATTGGTTATGCAATAAATAATAGTGCATATCATTTTTCTCATGCATAAATTTGATATTTCTATTATACATGTCAATATAATCATTCAATCTACAAATGCATAATTATTTAAAAATATATTTCCTTGTAATAATGCATGTTAGAGGTGTTCACCCTACCCTATAGGTAGAAATTATGGTATTCCATCTTCCTACCCGATACTTTACAGAAGAATTTTTTCTTGGTCTACCCTACCCGATTAAGTATATTATTCCTACCCTAATTCTATCCAAAACAATCGGGTAGAGAATCGGATAGGAAATCGGGTGAACACATATTTTTAGTTATTAGTTTTTGGATTATTTTAACAATTTAATTAAGTAACATACACCAATTAACTAACACAATAAACCAATAATACTAAAGAAAACACAATAAATTTGATAATACATAAATCAATAACACAATAAATTCGTTAATACATAAATAATTACGATAAAACACAACAAGAAAACCATAAACATCAATACATTATATATAAGAAAGTTATAAACATCAATAAAACATTAGGATTTTTAAATTTTTGGATTTTAATTTTTAGGGATTAACATAAATATATGGGGGTAAAGTAGGATAGGAATGCCAAAATTTTGTAGGTATTCCGTATTCTTACCTGATTTTTTGCAAAATACCAAAAAATCTTTCATTGGCCTACCCAATTTTTTCGGGTAGCCGATCAGTAGAGGTAGGTAGGGTACAGTAGGATTGGAGTTTTCGGGTAATTTGAAATTTGAACACCCCTAATGCTTGTGATAGGAGTTCTCTTAAAAGAACTCATGATATTGCAACTAGTAATATAGACCATGAGTCTATAAATGAAGAAAAACTTAGACGCGGTAAAAGGATAAGGACTTCCAAGTCCTATGGTCTTGATTTTCTAACATATTTGTTAGAAAATAAGCCTTAAAACTTCAATGAAGTGATATCCACTCTTGAAGCACCTTTGTGGAAAGAAGCTGTCAATAATGAAATTGAATCCACTATGCAAAATCGCACATGAGAATTGATAGATCTTTATTCAGAAAGTAAACCATTATGGTGTATATGTATTTTCAAGAGGAAAATGAAAACTGATAAATCAATAAATAAGTACAAGGCTTGACTTGTAGCTAAAGGTTATAGGCAAAAAGAAGATTTTGATTATTTTGATAAATATTCTTCTATTACGAGAATAAAATATATTTGCATGCTCATAGTTATTGTAGTATTGCATAATCTTAAGATACATCAAATGGATGTAAAAATAGCTTTCCTTAATGGTGACTTAAATGAAAAAATTTATGTGGAGCAATCCGAATGGTTCATTTCTTTGAGACAAGAAAAGAAGGCGTGCAAGCTTATTAAATCACTTTAAAGTAAGCATTAATACAATTGCATGAGAAATTCGACAAATTCATGATGTCAAATGAATTAACAATTAATGAATGTGATAAATGTATCTATGTCAAAGACACAAATAATTGATATGTTATTGTTTGTCTATATGTGAATGATATGCTTATTCTAGGTAATAATAATGATATTATTACTAACAATAAAATGTTGTCCAGTAAGTTTGACATGAAGGTTTTAGGTGTTTTAGATGTTAGACTAGTAATTAAAATTTCTAGAATATTTGGCTAACTTATCTCAATCACATTTTATTGAGAAAATACTTGATAAGTTTTACAAGAATAAAAGTAGTATTACTAGAATACTAGTTGATATAAATCTTCATTTGTCTAAAAATATTGATCAAAATATATCACAATTGGAATACTCTTGTATCATTGGCAGTCTAATATATATCATGAACAGTACTAAACTGGATATAACATACTAAGTAAATTGAGTAGATATATGAGTAATCTGGGAGTAAACCAGTGGAAGGTAATTATCAGGGTTCTTAGATACTTAAGATATATCATAAACTTTGAATTGCACTATACAAAATATTCAGCTGTACTTGAGGGTATAGTGATGGTAACTGGATATTTGATATGAAAGATACAAAGTCCACAAGCGGTTATGTTTTTACACTTGGTGGTGCAGCTGTTTCTTGAAAATTCTCTAAGCAAATGTGTATTGCTAGATCCAAGATGAAATCTAAATTTATTGCTTTTGATAAGGTAGGAGAGGAAGCTGAGTGGTTTTGCCAATTTCTAGAGGATATTCTTGTATGGCCTAAACCTGTGCCAACAATATGTATACATTGTGATAGTCAATCTGCAATTGGAAGGACACAGAGTGACATGTAAAATGGTAAGTTTAGACATAACATCGTTAGACAATTGCTCTCAAATGAGATTATTTCTATTGATTATATAAAATTAAAGAAAAATCTAGCAGATCCACTTACTAAGGGTTTTATGAGAGAATAAGTAAATTACATATTGAGGAGAATGGGGCTAAAGCCTATAAGAGTCAACTTAATGGCAACCCAAGCTAGTTGACTGGAGATCCCAAGATCTAGGTTCAAAGGGATAACCAAATTATGCATGATTCACAAGAAGCACAAATGAGATAATATCTCCTACCTATTCCTATGATAAACTAGTGTTACCTGCATAGTTTATTAGGGTAAGTTATGCTTTTAATAACTTTTATACCTTGAAAATTCAAGTGGGATACTTCACGATATTTCTAATAGGAATCATCTATATGGGTGTGAAGGGGCCATTTCTATGAGAATTTATAAATATCAAATTCCCTAAAGCACACATGAAAATTAGTAGTTGTTCAAGGCCAAAATGAACACAATTATGAGAACCAATTGTGTTAGGAAAGACACAATGTGAAATCTATTCGATCTAATTTATCAAGCAGCTGAATAGTTCAAGACATCACATTCATCATTTAGTCGATAAATCCGATGGGCTTTCACTAGAGAAGTTTAAAGCCTAAAACTACTTATCTCAATGCACGATCTTTTCAACTTGTACTCACTACAGTGTGTCAGCATTATCACTTGCATACTAATAGCCAATTTTTCATTCATGTGGGGGATTGTTGGACTAAAGCAGATTTTGGTAATTAAAATCTGAGTCTTGGTTGACTTTGAGCCTAAATTAAAGTGGACCTGCTTGTTGTTTCAAGTAAATTTTTGTGGGTTTGTGTTCTACTCGTGAGGAGAATAACGTAGTATATTCATTTGTTCAAATCAAGAAAGAAATGAATGAAAAAATAGGCTCAAAAGTGGCATTCTTTGAATGTCAAAATAAAGGTTGTGCAATATGAGATTTGACACCAATCTCATATTAGTTAAGGAAGAAATTTTACTTGTCCATATATATGTCAAGTTTGCTCTATGGATTCGGCCCCAAGGGATACCACACTTTTATAAACAGAGCGAGCACCTACTTACCTTTATTTAAAAAACACATGGGCGCACACAATACTCAGTCACCTAACCTTGCCATGACCATAACCCAACCCAACCGGGCTTGAATGTGGATGTGGGTTAAACCTATCCTTATCTTTTTGCAGAAAATTCATTTAACGAATTAGGCTTGAATTTCTTAATCCGGAATTTTATTTTTGGTATTTGTTGGATTTAAAATTCACACTAGTTCAAATTTTTGTTTCCCTCTAGTTCTGAATTTTTGAGTCTGTGTATGTTCATGAATGAATAGTTTTTCAATGGTGCCTTCTGGGCTTCATGTGTCTTGTAGGTTGTGTTTATCCGCATGGTGGCTTTCCAGAATAGTCAACAATCTGTTTGTATAAACCCAGAGTCATTAGCATTTTGCATCAACTTCATTACAGTCAGTAAGGCATAATTTTGGCATTAGACAATCTGCATATCAGAGAGTACATAACACAGTTTTTGATTCGTTGGGCAATTAAATTGGATTGTTACTTTCAATTGCGTGAAGATCATTGTATCTTAGGAGGCCAACACTTTGATTTTCATAAACACCAAGTGTTAGGACAAAATTTTTCTTAAGGAATAGTGTCAAACACTAGCGCCTTGATTTACATAAAGTTGAATAACAGTTCCTGATCTGCAGACAAGTCAGTTTCTATATTGTTTGATTACAGTTTTATGTGATACTGTTTTGTTTTTACTTGTTACCGTTTTATTTTTTATTGTTACTGTTTTATTCTAATTTTCATGATACAATCAGAGATTTCAATAAGGAATTTTGTTATATTGGGAAACCACAAACGACAGTTTTTACCATTCTGCCCTATATAAAATAACATGCATGTATTTGGATGTATGAAAACATAGAGGTTGCATTACCCCCACCCATATTGCCTCCACCTCATGGCTTTGAAAATCGATCGTTATGGCTCGTAGCGGTATCCATAGCCTCTGATACCATTATACCCCATTATAGTGGTCAAAACAAATTTCACACTTGTAACAATCGTTACGGTATCATAACGATGCGTAACGGACGTTACGGGACTGTTATGGGAGGTTAACAGTCGTTGAAAAGTTTCAATAATATAGAATTCATGTTGGTGACACCTTTTTAAGGAGCTCCCATGGAGTTGAGCCTGCTCAAGAACATGAATTATTAGCACATAAGGAGAGAGTGGAATTTTAGCAGTTATGAGGGGTGAGTAACAACTTGTTGGACAAGAAATCAAGTGCAATATGGTGTATGGTAACCATTACGTTGATATATATTTGGAGAATGTCAAAATTATGAACCCATTATTAACCGACTAGTGTCTTATTTTTTTAAATCTCAAAGTAGATGATTGGAGACAACCTGTAACTTGGTGAAGTGGGCCCCATATATGTGTCTCTTTTTTTGAATCCAACGGATGATGGCTTGACAACCTACTGCTAAGCAATTCAAATTTTATGAATGGTGTATATCAAGTTAATTAAAATTTGGATGACATGGCACCCAAATTCCACCCCTAATTTAATCAAACAACCTATTTAGAAATTTCTAAATGAGTTATAGAATTTGCATAATTTCAGCCAAAACAATAAGTAATTATCAACACCAAATAGAGCAGGACACTCTTGAATTTCTATATTTATTCTTGTGTATCAATTTTCATATTATGAACTAATTTGAATGTAATGAGTTGTAAGTCATAAAAAAAACAATTAAGAAGCATTAAAAACTAATTTTTTTTTATTATAAAGTTAAAACCCTAATAACATTATGAATTGGATGAGGTGAGAGTGGAAAAATAAAATTCACAACTCTGATTTTCATTTTCGTTATGTAACATCCGTTACACCCCACATTTGTTGCACCGTTATTGTTACCATTATAACGACCATTACCATTATTTAGAATTGTGGTTGCGACATTGTGCGAAGAACTCAAATCTAGTAGCTTGATAACGTTCCTAGTAAACGGTGTATACAGGAAAAATGAAGAACTACAAAAACTTTTTTGTGCTAAAATCAACCAACCAAATTTGAAAGCATATACTTATGCAATATAAAAGAATGACCATTTCTTTCCTCGACTACTGTCCTTCACCGTGTAAGTTTCTCGAAAAAAATGTGTCGAAGAGCCTGCAAATGACCATAACTTCAAGGGAATATAAACGCTAAAGCCACTGATAAGCCGATAGCCATGGAAATTTCTCGAGAGGCCTAATTCTAGAATCTAAATTGGGCAGTCTCCAATCTTTACAAACTGCTTGAAAGTGAATATAATCTGCTGGATATAATTTTTTTTCTTATCCTTGTAGTTTGGGAATAAATTGCAACAAATAACAGAGCTAAAAATTTAGTATAAGAAGGCAATATTTATCCTTCATTTATTTTAGCCAGGTTTCCTAAAAAAAATTATATAAATTAAAGAATTTACTTATTGCACAGGAAGGTTGATCTTGCCTCTGAGTGGATGTTAATTTAGCGGTAAGGTTGTTCCATTATGATTTGTGCATCAAGGGTTTGATTTGTAGAAATAGTATCTCTGTGTAAGGAAAAAGATTGTGTATATCTAACCCTTTCTAGAATATGCAATCACATCAAGGTCGGCCCTAGGCCTAGCCAACTTAGGTGGCTGCCTATAGCCCCCAATTTTGGCAAAATTTTAGGGCCCCCAAATTATCCTAGTTTGGATTGGCTAAATATTTTTTTAATCAAATCTCAAATGTGAATATTATTAATAAAGAGGCAAAATAGTAACCGAATAGACATTGAGAGCCTTCCCCATTTATGGAGTACATTGATGGCATTTGATAGCAATGAACTCTCCATGGGGGAATTAACTCCCAAGGAACAGATAAACATTTAGAGAAAAATCCATGGGCAAGAATCTGCAAGTCACATTCAATCCAAATTTAAAACTTATTCAATAGTTGAGATTATCAAGTCTAATTTTTAAGTCCATATAACATTACTCATAAGTATTACGAGTCCCCAATGGAAGACTGTAAGCACCTTTAACTAATCCACGAGAAATGCGGAATATGCCCCCATAAGCTGTCGAACCTGGGCAGCCGTTTGCAGCGGCATCGGTATTAAGCTTTAACCAACCTGGGGGTGGTTTCTGCCATAGAACTTCTTTGATACCCGGGGTATGTCATAGACCTCCTTTGATACCCATACATATAAGTATTTCAAGCTCATCCACTGTGTTAAACATGGTCCCAGAAACAAGAATCAAATATGCCCTTATAAGAGAGAGAATTAAAGGCTTTGTCGAAGTAAGTGATGGAGGGATGTCATGAATCGACAATTATCTCTAGATTTCCAAATGACCCACATACAGGTCGTTATCAAGCTTAGTGCCAATTCATTGAGTTGAGAACTAAAACTCCATACTTTAACAAAAGCAAACAACTTAGGTAGGGAATTTCCCACAAAGTTTTGTCCAAAAATAGTGCTTATCAATCCCCCAGAGACTTTTAGCAAAAAGAGTACCGAGAAAAAAATGCGACTTGGGCATTTTGAAGAATAAGGCAACGGGCAGAACAAACAAAAGGATACCAACACCACACCACACTTTTGGATAGCATCAGCCAATGACAATATATCATGTAATAACCTCTAAAGCAACATAGGATGTCTAGGATGAATAAACTTGTTCCAAAATAATTTACCGCAAGGTTGGAGGGGTTGTTTTGGTCGACTGAAATCATAGGGATTTTAGTATTAACGTACCATCGTGGAAGAACACCAAACTCGTTGATCCATCTCATAATCAATTTATTTCACTTCTTTAATCAGTTGCCAAGCCGCTAGGAATTTTAGTTAAAAAATAATTGGAATAGACCAACCCCACCCCCCCCGGCCTCCGCAACTTTGGAAGATAGTCTAGTTGCAAGCGATGGGTGAATACTATAGAGAACAGTCAATGGAGAACCCAACCAATTATCCTACCAAAACTGAGTAACTCCATCTCCAATAACCCACTGGGAATGCTACTGAATAGCCTCCAACTGATTCCAAATTCTTCCCCAAATATTAGAGGTTTTACAATATGAAATAGCTTCAAGGGACGACTTTAGGAAACACTCACAAAGAAAACAAGCACATTGTTCCTGAGTCTAAAAAGGTTCATATCAAAGTTAACAAAGCAGTTTTATTGAGGGTAGAGAAATCCCTCACACCAAGACCACTTTCTTCCACCGAAGCACATACCTTATGCCATGCCACTGTAACCAACTTCTTGGTATGGATATCCCCTGACCACAAAATTTTGGATAGCCGCACGAAGGTCCTTAAACAAGGAATTAGGCCATGGGTAAATCATCATGGAATATAATAACATAGTCGTAATAACAGATTTCACCAATTCAACTCTTCCCGCTAAGGATAGAAAGTGACCGTTCCAAGAAGCAAATTTTACCTTTATTCTTTCAACAATTGGCTCAAGTAGCACATTTTCCCTTTTCCCTTAAAGATTGGAACCCCCAAATAAGTAAAAGGCCAGAAACCCTCTTGCATACCCAGCCAAGAGGTAATAGATCTTTTTCGATTGGCAACTCCCACCCCTACAAAAACAATAGACTTTACCTTGCTAATACATTGATCCGATGCTTCACCATACGAATCAAGAAGGGTCTGTAAAGTTTTAATACATGGATGAGTTCCACAGCAAAAAAAAATAATATCATCTGCAAATATAATATGCAACGGCGCCGAAAAACCTCTAGGAGATACAATAAGTTGCAATTTTTCAGATTGAACTAAATAAGTGATACCAAGACTTAGCACCTCCTGAGCCAAACAGAAAAGCAATGGCGAAAGAAATCTCTTTGTCGAACGCCTCGATAACAAGAAAATAACACAATTGGGGACCTATTAAGTAAAATTGATAGCTTAGCATATTGCAAAATTTTTGAAACATGACGTGAAAACATCATTGAATCCGAAAACTTTGAGAACCCATATCAAGGAATTCCAGTCTAAGGTATCAAAGGCCTTTCTCACATCAATCTTTATCCCTATAAAACCTCCATAAGAGCGCATATCTAGAGAGTTAAAGCATTCAAAAGCCAAACAAATGCAATCTGAAATTTTTCGGCCTTTTATGAAATTCGTTATTTTTCCGAAAAGATACGAGGAACAATAAGAACAAGTCTCTCCACCAATATTTTTGTAATAATCTTAAAGAGAAAATTAGCGAGAGCAATAGATCAAGAACTTTGGTTGACGAACTTTAGATTGGCTAAATGCATAAAGCATGATGATACCTCAAAATAAATCCCAAATGTCAGCTCAAGAGGTCAGTTTAGCTCAGAAGGTCAGACTAGACGAACAGAACTCGGAAGAATAGAGCTGGAGGTCCCTTCGAGATAAGCAAGGGCAATAACATCCAACGCAACAGCTGGAAGATCACGAAAGATTCCTAAAAGCGTTAGAAAACTATAATCAAAGCACCTAATCTCAACCAACCAAGATCTTCTCCTAGAATTAGGGAGAATCCCACGAAGTAAGGGCAAGAATCTCGGCTAGGATCCCACTTAGCAGGGAATGACCCTATAAATGCACTATAACACCTCCTAACAGAGAGAGGACCCTAATATCACATCTTNCAGGGAATGACCCTATAAATGTACTATAACACCTCCTAACAGAGAGAGGACCCTAATATCACATTTTACAGTCTGTAACCTTTTGGTATAGTAAATAGTGAAGGAAGGAGCAAGAATCTCCATTGAAGAGTGGATTAGCCAAGCTCCCGACCTGTTAAACCACAATATTTTCACTGTGTACACCCCTTTAATTCCCTCAATATTTTATTGTAGCATCATACACGAGCCTCGAAGCTCTGATCCACGCTCATCTCATGTTACTTGCACCTTAAGCTCATCCACGTTGAAGGCGCCGTCTGTGGGAACGACTGTTCCTGTTACAAATAAAGTTGATTTTTCAGTGACTGATGGTATCAACGCGAAACATGAGCCGAAGTTAGACCAATCCTCTACGGATGCAAGATCAACAGGAAGCTGCAAATAACAGATAATTCGAAAATGCTCAAGAAATAGATCCCCCCATAGGGGGCCTTCCCATGAATAATGAAATGGAGGCTCTTCGTCTTGTCAATGAACATCTGATAAAATAGAACAAAGAGCTCTTAAAGCTCCTACAACTCCCACAGGAGGCACGACTGACCCAAGGAGGCTAGAATAACCCACCACCAAGGGAACAATCGCATCTCGACCCCCTCAGAAAAATTAATGAGGTGGGAGAGAATAGCCAGACCTTAGGGCAAGAACCTCGCCTACCCCTTAGGACTGGTCACAACGAGGAAGGGCAAAGTCAGTATAAGAAAGGGGAGAGGAGCGACTTCTTCTCTTATCAACAAGAGAGAAGAGAACACAACTTGGAGCAACGTTTCAAAGACATTCAGCAAGAGCTCAGCCAGATGAAGGAGGCAGTGAAGAGCAAGGCCCCAGTCACTATGGATGCCTTAGTGCAGCAAACTGAATCCTCATTCACTACTGGGGTGCTACACTTCCCTCTCCCACCTAAATTCAGAATACTGCAAGTGGATACTTTCGATGGGACAAAAGATCCCGTGGACCACCTCAACACCTATAAAAACTAAATGGAGTTGCATGGATATCAAGATCCAGTGAGATGTAGGGCCTTTGCTATCACCCTGAAGAACTCAGCCTTAGCATGGTTCAACAGACTCCCCCCAGCCTCGATTTTCTCTTTTAAAAAGCTATCAATCTCGTTTGTGTCCCAC
>CAUOFW020001403.1:656705-671966 GCA_963454935.2 Ilex paraguariensis
GGAGAATAGCTGCCCTGAGTCGCTTCATTTTCAGATCAAGCGACAAGTGTCAGCCCTTCTTTCGAGTCTTAAAGAAAGCCTTTCAATGGGATGCTCGGTGTGAAGAAGCCTTCAAAGCATTGGAAGGATACTTGAGCTCCCCACCTGTCTTGGTAAGTCTGTTAGAAGGAGAAGTATTTACCCTTTGCCTGGCTGTCTCAGAGTTCTCAACCAGCGCAGCGCTAGTAAGGGAGAAGGACAGAGCTCAGCAACCAGTTTACTACTGCAGCCGAGCTCTGAGGGGGGGGGGCAGAAGAAAGGTATCCTAAAATGGAAAAACTTGGTTTAGCCTTAGTGACAACTGCTAGGAGACTAAGACACTACTTTCAGGCTCATACTATCGAAGTCCCAATACTGTCAATGCTCATGGTAGTGGAGCTGGTTTGATTTTGACCTCCCCTAATGAGATAGATGTTGAATATGCACTGAGATTTGGATTCAAAGCTTCAAACAACGAAGCTGAGTATGAGGCAGTCATAGGAGGGCTCAACTTAGCTCATTCAATGGAAGTCGAGCAACTAGAGATCTGCAGTGACTCACAACTCGTGGTGAAATAGATAGAGGGTGCTTATGAGGCTAAGGGTGAGAAGATGGTCCTTTATCTTAGGAAGGTGCAAGAATTGATCAAGAAATTTGTGCAAGTAAAGATCAGACATGTCCCCAGAACTAAAAATTCGAGAGCAGACATTTTGGCAAAGTTGGCAATAGCTTCTCAAGAAAATCTGGACAGGTTGATCCCCGTGGAGCATCTGGCAGAACCATCTGTGTGTATTGAGAATGAAGAAGTTTTTCCTGTGCAGATTCCATCAAGCTGGATGGACCCCATCGTGGAGTATCTCTAGAACGGGACCTTACTAGAAGACAACAAGGAAGCAGCAAAGTTGAGAACCAGGTCAGTTAGATTTTCCATTTTGTAGGGAAACTTGTACAGACGAGGTTTTTCAGCGTCACTCCTCAAATGCGTGGGGAACGAGGACGCTGATTATATACTCAGNCAAATGCGTGGGGAACAAGGACGCTGATTATATACTCAGGGAAATTCACGAAGAAGTCTATGGCAATCACATCGAAGCTCAGGCTTTGGCAAGAAAGACATTAAGGTAGGGGTATTACTGGCCCACTTTACTGAAGGACTCAACAGACTTGGTCAAAAAATGCAAGGCTTGCCAGATGCATGCCAACATCCCTCACTGCCCACTAGAGTTTCTGACCTCAATGATAAGCCCTTGGCCATTCCAACAGTGGGGTCTAGATATACTAAGGCCTCTTCCCACTAGTGTAGGACAATGCAAGTTCGCCATTGTAGGGGTGGATTATTTTACCAATTGGGCAGAGGTAGAGCCCTTAGCAGCCATTACAGAACAGAAGGTTTAGAACTTTACTTGAAAATCCATAATCTGCCAATTTGGGATCCCCAGAGCAATTGTGTCAGATAATGGGAAGCAGTTCCACAACCCGAAGTTCAAAAACTTCTCTGCCAAGCTCGGAATAAAGAATTACTTTTTTGCCCCAGCTTATCCTTAGTCTAATGGACAAGCAGAAGTCACGATCAGAATTATAAAGTCCGCCCTGAAGACCAAGCTGAAAAATCCAAAAGGTATATGGGTGGAGCACCTCCCAGAAGTACTATGGACTTATAGGACAACCACTAAATCGGCAACACAAGAGACTCCATTTGCTTTGACTTTCGGTTTTGATGCAGTGGCGCCTGTCGAAGTTGGGCTCCCTTCACTTAGAACAGAATTAGCAAATGAGAAAAACAATGGTAATTCCCTTCTGCTAAGTTTGGATTTGTTGGAAGAAAAGATGGAGGCAACACTGAACAACATAAAGACCTACCAATGAAAGGCAGGTAGGAACTACGACAGGAAGGTCAAATATAGGAGTTTCAAGGTTGGAGATCTGGTGCTGAGGAAGCTTCTACTAGCAAGAAAGGATCCCACTCATGGGAAACTGGGGCCTAACTAGGAAAGTCCATACATAGTCTCTCGAGTAATTAGACCGGGAAATTATGAGTTATAAACGAAAAAAGGGAAAGTCATGCCCCATTCATGGAATGCAGAACATCTTAGGAAATTTTTTTAGTAAGTTTATCTTATATTATGAACCATTGTTAAAAAAGTAGCAAGTCCGTGATTTATCTATCCTTATGAGCACATAAAAAAAAAAAGAGTCTTAGAGTTCACGATGAACTCATTAGTTCATAAAAAGAGTCTTAGAGCTTAGTATGAACTCATTAGTTCATAAAAAGAGCCTTAGAGCTCAGTATGAACTTAGCAGTTCATAAAAGGAGCTTTAGAGCTCACGATGAACTCATTAGTTCATAAAAAGAGCCTTAGAGCTCACGATGAGTTCATTAGTTCATAAAAAGAGCCTTAGAGCTTAGTATGAACTTATTAGTTCATAAAAAGAGCCTTAGAGCTCAGTATGAACTCATCAGTTCATAAATAGAGCCTTAGAGCTCACGACGAACTCATCAGTTCATAAAAAGGGCTTTAGAGCTCACGACGAACTCATTAGTTCATAAAAAGAGCCTTAGAGCTCACGATGAACTCATTAGTTCATAAAAAGAGGCTTAGAGCTCACGAAGAACTCATTAGTTCATAAAAAGAGCTTTAGAGCTCACGATGAACTCGTCAGTTCATAGAAAGAGCCCTGGAGCTCACAGAGAACTTACCTATTCATAAATAAAGCCCTGAACTCACGATGAATTTATCGGTTCGTCAGAAGAGCTCAAGAGCTCGGAATGAACTTACTAATTCATAACAAAGAATGATGAACTCATTGGTTCATGGTAAGAACCTTAAGGATCGCGATGAATTCATCAAAAGAGTCATGGAGCTTAGAAACATCAGAGATTACAAAACAAAAGATTTCTTCAAATCACAAATTGTTCACGATGTGCAGCAAATATGGGAAAGTTGAGGTTTTCAGAACATCAGCAGTTACATGGAATCAATCAAAGCAAAATTCATAGTCGTCTCTCCAACTCAGTTATCCTCTCCTTCAGATGAAGGTTCTCCTCTTTCAGCTCATCCTTTTCCTTCTCAGCTGATGACAGAAGATCCATCAATTTTTTCCCAGCCACGGAGAACAGAACTTCTCCTAGGCCAGAGTCTGAGGTAGGGGAGGAAGAACCATCCTTCTTGCGCCTCTTCGAAGGAGCTCTAGTGTCTTCGCTCTTATCAGATTCTGAAGAAAAATAGTCGGGTTCAGGAAAAAAAGGAAAGTCTCGCTCAGCCACAGGAACACAAAACAAGTACAGATTGTCTGATGTCATGAGCTCAGAAAAGGACATGGGCTCAGCTTGGGTCATAAGTTCTGTCCTCATCAATTCAAGCAAGTTCAGGTCAGGAACACTTGTACACCAAAAGAAAAAAACAAGATAAGCAGATAACATCATAAAAATTTGATCCCAAGAGAGAAACCCTCGTCACTCTCACCTGGGTAAGAATAGCTCTTCCAGGATCGAGGGACTCTACACTCCCTAGTGTCCACCTCAGAAGACCTCCACGAGTCACTGGAAGCAAAGAAGAAGCACTGGGCCCATCCCGAAGGAGGAGAGTGGAGATCAAACACTAAGCGACATAGCCTGAAGTCTCTCCACCGAAAGCGGACGAAGCATGGAACTTTATCCTCCTCAAGGTTAAAATAGTAAAGAAATTCTGCAACCGTAGGAAACTCATCATTACCTCGCAGATGCCAGAAGAGGAAGAAACTGGTCATGACAGCTCACCCCATGGGTGACAGACGAGAGGGACACAAGCCAATATAGGCCAAAATAAATCCAATAGAAGGGTAAATGGGAAGGCACGGACCTAACTCCAAAGCTGCTTCAAAGAAGCACGTCTCCCCAGGAGGAAGGTAATTACAGGGTTTATCGGAGCTTGAAGCACGTAGAGGTAACTCCAAATCAAGAAAGAATTTCTTCCTTATCTTCTCTAAATCAGAGGACGTTACCACTGAGGGAACAAAGTAAAGAGTATGCCACGTCCACTCAACCCCAAAGGAGGTTCGCTCTTGAAACAGAGCAAAAAATGGGGCAGACATAGTGGCTTCAAGTGAAAAAAAGAAGAGAAGGAAATAGAAGGCGTTAAGCCCTCAAGAATAACAAAGGGATACCCGGAGGGAAGTGATAGCCAGTACTTATTGAAATCCTTTGAAGAACTCCAATTTTTAGGAAGTTGTTGAGTACACGAAACCTTAAAAAGCAGAAACCTTTTTGGTAAGAGGGCAATGCATCAAAGGTCGACATCAACAACACCCCGAGACAAAACAAGCAGACCTCCAAAGAGGGGTCCAGAACATCAAAGAAAGGTCAAAACAGACCCTTGCAATTCAAGAGTTCAGCGAATCTGAGGTGAGGAATTCAATGCACACAAGTAGCTGCATTTAGGCATGCTATTATAGGTTGTCACCTTGTCAATGGTACATGACAGCCCCGAAGCTCAGAACATCGGCACAAGAGGACAGAGTATGATAGTATGCTCTCCACCTCACTTAATCAGAACGGATGAACTTGCAAAATAAGGAAGAGAACCTGACCAATGGCTACACGTGCACATATCTCCTAAAGCTTGCCAAAGGGACCCCTCAAACCGGGTCGGTGGTTATTTAGCCCTGGCAACAAGTCAACACCTAGCCAGTCTGCTGCACGTGGAAAGGATGAACCCTCACCCTGAGCTGTGTAGAGCTCAGTGGTTGTTCAACCATAGCATAAATCAGTAATTTTCCAGTCTGCTGCGCATGGAAAGGATGAACCCTCACCCTCGGACAAGAGGGTAAAGTCTACTTCTTTCCAACATGATAAATCCTGACCTTTGGATCTGCCACACCAAAGCAACAGTTTAACCTAGGATCCTGTTTATCTATCAAGGTTAGCTATGCAGGTCAGCATATGGGGGCCCCCTTAAGGGTAAGACATCAGGTACTCANAACCTAGGATCCTGTTTATCTGTCAAGGTTAGCTATGCAGGTCAGCATATGGGGCCCCCTTTAAGGGTAAGACATCAGGTACTCATTGTCTTATTTTCCAAACAGCAAAAGCTAGACCTCTACTGTGTATGCTAGACTAACCGTGCAAACTTCTCATCCATTTGTTTCAAAAGGTCTGAATGACCTGTTTGAAGCAAGGGGGGAGAGAGGAAGTTGAGAAGAGTTGCATATGTGAGGTTACACTCTAATACAAAAAAAGAGAGAAGACTTACTTTATGTCCTAAGTCTTTGAGGATAAAGTGAGGCTAGAGCTCTAGTGGTCAGTTGTTGGTGCTGGGGCAGAAGCATGTTCAGAAGCTGGAAGCACAGCTTGGCACATCAGCAGTTATTCCTAACTTCTTTGCTTCAAAGAGTTCTAAACGATCCTTTGAAGCAAGGGGGGGGGAGGAGTTGAGGAATATCATATTTGATAAATGATAGAATAAAGCAACAAGTTGGAAAATCATATTTGATAAATGATAGAATAAAACAACAAGTTGGAAAACAAAGGGAAAGAAGAGTCATAAGCTGTAAATTAAACACAAAATGTTACAATTCTGACATTTTCGTTTCAACTTCCATTTCAAAATGTTACAATTTTGAGATAATTAGCCCAAAGCTACACAAAAAAAAAAACATGTTCTGCATCCTAAGTTTCTAAGGGGGAAATAAGGCCAGAGTTCAGTTGGTCAGTTGCCGGTGCTGCAGGTTCAGAAGTTGGAAGCTCAGCAGAAGTGACGAGCAAATCAACAAAATTTGGAGAAGATCCAACGAGGGGAGCTTCTGAATGTGGGGCCTTTGCTGGAGGTGGGAGAACTGAATCCTCAATGGCAAGGTCAGTAGGGAGGTCTGAAGAGGCCGGGGGCTCACCTTCACCTTCTGTTTCAGCCACCTCTGTGTCTTCATCGCTGGGAACATCAAAGTCGAAATTTAGGCCAGGGTAGGCCTCCTCAGCTTTTTCTTGGAAAGCAAGCCACCCAGAGACCCATTTGGTTGCAACATCATCTCGCAGCTTGGCAATGTCTTTGTCCATTACAGATGTAGCAGCATTCAGCTCTTCAAACTCGCTGTAAAGGGCGTCATTAGCATCAGATAGGGCAATAAAATCTCTGGTTAAACTTGCGAAAGAGCTTTGAGTAGTAGAAGCCTCCTAGCTAGCCTTGGCCTAAGCTTCCCTAGCCTTTCTCTCCCCCTCCTCAGCTTTGGCCTTCGCGACTTCTATGCCCTTAATGGTGGAAACCTGTTTCCCCACTTTGTATTGTAGCTCTTGTAGCTGAGCTCACAGATCATCATTTTCAAAAGCCAACTCGACAACCTTAACTTTATAAGCCCTCACCATTTTGGCAGAATTCTCCGCAGACAGGACCCTGTTCATCAAGCTCTTGGCATGGATAGCAGACTTGGGGCAAGAGGAAAATAGACAAAAGTTAGGATAGTTCAAAAAAAAAAAAAAGAAGAAGAAGAGGTCATAAATGTGAGCAAGAACTTACCGCAATTAATCTGTGAAGAACAGAGCTTATTGAATCCTCAAGAGACAATGAAAAGGCCCTTTTATATCAGTATTGGGAAGAATAGAGGAGAGGGCCCCTGCAGCAAGGTCGAGGTTATCAAGAAAGGAGCCCTCACTTTTGCCTGCTTTAAGGAGCTCCTCCTTCATAGCCTTGGAACCCACAGGAAGGAGAGGATTAATTGGTAAAGCAGGCGGATTAAGTGAGGCCAAGATCCGGGAGGTCGTCTCCACAGCTCTCTCGAGCTCAGAAGCAGAGGGGGATGCCTGTCCTGACGCATCAGCGCTTGGAGTAGCAGAAAAAGTGCTTTGGGAAGAGAAGTCTGGGATAGCTAGAGCAGAGGGAGTGAGTGACATGCCTGTCTTTGGCACCTTGGCAGGAGGGGTGGAGCCATCGGCAGAGCTAGGTCCTGACTTGTGTTTGGCGCTGCTCTTGCTGCTGCCCTTGATATTCTTCATTTGGGAAAGTTTAGCCTTGAGTTCTGCAGCAGTGGACTCCATTGAGGATGAACCTGTGCGGGACCTAAGAATAGCTAAGCCTCGCCCTTAGACAAAGAAAAGATGAGAGAGTGTACAAAGAAAAAGTGTTACCTGATATATCTTCGGCGGAAAGCGGGATGGGGCCAGCAACGAAAAGTGGAAGGGGAGCTTCAACCCTCACCTCAGGGAGGCAGAACCCGTGTTCTATGAGAGCCCAAGGTTGGATGAGCTCAGAATATTTCTCTGGTTTTCACTTTTCCAATTTCTGCAATACTCGCTCCTCTTCAGCGCTGAGCTCAGGTCGAATACCTAGAAAACCAAGAAAAATAAGAAATAAGTTAACAAAACAGCCAGACTTGGAGTAAATACGGTCTGGGCAGAAACATACCCAAATTATCAGGGGCAGACCACTCTGTAGGGATGGGGAGGGTATCAGCTTTATTCTCTGAGTTGAACTCCCACTGTGTACCACCTACAAAGAAAAATTGTTTCTTCCAGTCCTTATGGGAGCTTGGGAGGTCAAAGATGATCTATTGGGCCTTAGTCCTCTTGGAGATATATAGGAAACCATCAGAGGAAGTCTACTTAACATTAAACAGCTCCATAAGTAAGAAAACAGTAGGGACCCCAAGCTTATGGTCCTTAAAAAAGACTAGTAAACCCACAAGAACACCCCAGAAGTTAGGAGAGAGTTGGGGCAGGACACACATTGAATTGTTGAAGGACACCTTTGATAAAGGAATGAATGGAGAAGCGATGTCCGTTATCAAAAGCTGCCAAGAAGAAACAGACATTCTTATAGACATGGTGAACATGTGCGGTGTACTTATCAGGACTCCAGGGCTGAACCCCTGGGGGGAAACGAAAGCGAGCACTGAGAAACCTCAGGTCTGAAGGGGTAAGTCCGCTGGGACCTACAAGTTCAGCGTTCCTAAAGGCAGCCCCTGCGCCTGAAACAATGACTCTCACACCACTTACTTTGCCCTTGCCCTTATCAGGTCTATCAGGTATGAAAGAAGAGGTGGAGGGGGCCTCCTCGGTTTTCACCTCTACCTCGACAGAATCTATACCAGAAAAGTTGGCAATCTCGTCACCTACATCCCCTAAATCAAAATCTCTTTCGGCAGATCTATCGCCTAAGAGGGAAACAGAGGAACAAGTTGCTCCAAAGGAGGCCGACATGATTGGCAAAGAAAAAGGCAAGTCAAAAGAATGATAAAAAAGAGGGATACTAACTAAACACCCTCTGATAATCCTAGGGTCAGCACTGTACCTCCCAATAGTAAGAATTCGCACAGTAGAGTTCCAATCCACAAAGCGGGGAAGAGAAGATATGCAACGATCGCGATTCCAACGAAAAAGAACCAAAAAACCCAAAAAAAAAATGGCCACCTCGAAGTCGAGGGTTCAAAACTGAGGAAGGGCAAGAGAAAGAGAAAGGGGCAGAAGGAAGCGTACCTAGACAAGGAGGAGAGCAACGAACAGCAGCCAAAGAACAAAAGTGGAGGAGAGGAACAAAGCAGGACTTCGAGTCAAACCCAGAAAGCACAGTCTAGAGCAGAGAATAAGAGAATCGTGTGGAGGAAAGCCCAGAAATCACAGAGAGAAAGAGCTGGAGACGAAGGTGAACAGCGTAGAAGGTGAACGGTGGTTTTGTGCATTTTCTTTTAGCCGTTTTGAGCATTTAAGGCTTGAAAGACATGAGATGAGGTGTGTGTGGGAACCAAGGGCGCCATGATTGCTGCCACCATTAAAAAGCCCCTCCCACATGTATCTCACATGCAGGCTAAGGTCAGCTAGGCATAGGTCTGGTCTAACGTAAAAGCAGCTCAGCCCATGCCCAAGCTCGCTTGGGCCAAGGGCTAGGGGGGCAACTAATGATACGTCAAAATAAATCCCAAATGCCAGCTCAGGAGGTCAGCTCAGCCCAGGAAGTCAGACTAGACGAACAGAACTCGGAAGAGTAGAGCTGGAGGTCCCTTCGAGATAAGTAAGGGCAATAACAACCAAGGCAACAGCTGGAAGATCACGAGAGGTTCCTAAAAGTGTTAGGAAACTATAATCATGGTATCTAATCTCAACCAACCAAGATTCTCCTAGAATTAAGGAGAATCCTACGAAGTAAGGGCAAGAATCTCGGCTAGGATCCCACTTAGCAGGGAATGACCCTATAAATGCACTATAACACCTCCTAACAGGGAGAGGACCCTAGTATCACATCTTAAAGTCTGTAAACCTTTTGGTATAGTAAATAGTAAAGGAAGGAGCAAGAATCTCCATTGAAGAGTAAATTAGCCGAGCTCCCGAGCTGGTGAACCACTATATTTTCACTGTGTACACCCCTTTAATCCCCTCAATATTTTATTGTAGCATCATACACGAGCCTTCGAAGCTCTGATCCACGCTCATTTCATGTTACTTGCACCTTAAGCTCATCCACGTTGAAATACACCATCAAAGCCCAAATTGAATCCTGAAGCTCATTCTAAGATAAGAAATTTGAAGGCTAGTGGACTTGTTTAGATTTAAGTTTACCAAAGAAACTTATTTGTTATAAAGTTTATTTTTTGTCAATTTTATCAGATTATCCATTTCCTTTAGAAGTAAAGTAAAACAAAAAAAATTAAAAACTCTTAAATTTTAAGAGTTTGACTGACATTAAAATTTTTTTTCTCTCATGTCTATCTATATCCATATATAACTTAGGACTATATATATATATATAATAAATTAGTTAGCAAGTTGAATTTTTATCCCATATACATTTTTCTCCCAAAAAAATTACATCACTCAATTCTATCACATATCCAATCATTTAATATTTAGTTAATTTATAGTTTAACACAACTTTTATTTCATACATTATTCATACACGATAATGTACACATGTTCAAAAAAAATTATCTAATTATACATTTTGAGAAAATTTTGACGCTATTTTTAAGAAAATAATAAGTAAGAATTAATTTTAAATAATGTAAGCCAAAATATTAATTTTAAATTTCGTATAGTAGAATCAAATTTTTAAAAGCTAAAATCTTATATTTCATCGTGCATTCAAGCATGGGTTATGACTAGTATATATATATATATAATAGCATAGTATATATATAGTAACATTAAAAAAAAAAATAGTAACATAAAAAAAAAATAGTAACATTTAAACATAAAAAAATAATAACATTAAATATTAATATTTTTAAAAATAACAATAGTAACATGTTCAATAAAAATAGTAACATTCTTAACAAATACAATAACATGCTCAACAAATAAAAATAGCAATATGAAACATTGAACAAAATTAAAAATAAACATAGTAATATTCAAACCCATAACCAGAGGAAGAAACCTCTAATTTTTCAGCATCTAAAACATAACACTGAAAAAGTAATAATATGTTTAATAAAAAATAGTAACATGAAAAAAAAAATAGTAGCATGGTCAATTAGAAGAAATAATAACATGATCAACAAAAAATGTACTATCATGAAATATTGAAAAAATTTGGGATTATTTATCAAAAAAATAAAAATAAAATTGGAGATCAAACTAATAACATATTGAGCAAGATTTTCAACATTTTTTTCCCGAAAATCAATGACATAGAAGTTCACGATGACCAAAACACAGTAAAAGATATGATAGTTGTTGATGATGTTCTAAACCCTACTAATTTTGATGCTATGGAGGAAAAAATGATATCTAAGGAGAAAGATTTGTTGTACTGAAGTGATGATCTTCTTCTAACGAGAGAGAGAATATAAAGTTGAATTTCAATTTAGGAGTGAATTAAGGGATAATAATTTTTAATTTAAGAAATTAATTTAAAGCTACTTTCAAGGTCTTTAAGGTTTTTATCATTGAACAGAGCATCACTTTTAAGGATATTTTTGGGACTTAAAAAAATAGTGGACTTAAATACTTATTAGTAAGATAAAAAACGGACTTATCACTAAATAAATTTTCTTGACGGAATCAAGCGATTATAAGTCCATCAAGGAGGACTCATCCCCATTTTTCACTTTGTTTTATTAGTTGACCCATTAGCTATCCCTAGAATATCTTAGGGTTTTTTTGTGACCAGTCCAATGTAGTTTACTTTTAAGTCATAAGGTCTAAAAACTTTTTTGTTGGACTTAAAGCATAAATTCATTTCAAAAGACTCATTTACCTTTACTTAAATAAAAAATAGAAAGTCTAATAATATCTATATAAAATGCATATTTCAAAATTCAAATAAATTCAAATATAGAATCCACATTGCAAATTTCAAAAACAAATTTAAATCTGTAACACCCCAAAAGCCACCCTGGAAGGCGTTACTATCTATAACCATTCATATCATGAAACTAATAACATCCATAAATAAAAGAAATTACATTCATCATCCAAATTAAATATGTCAAATCATGGCAATTACATCCAAAAACAAAACTAAATATTATCTTGTAGTGGAATAAATAAAATTTCATCCTTAATATTGTCTCAAAAATAACCTCCCAGTCTAGAACATAAAGAGAACAACTCTAAACATCCACCTCATGATCCATGTTCCCATCAGTTTGAGTTTCCCAATGTACCTGCTCATCAACTCTGAGCTCTTCCTATAAACCATAATCTGAAAAAGATGTTGTTTGTAAGGGGTGAGCACTAAGCTCTGTAGGAAAATCCTCTCAAGTTCAAACAAGGTTTTGAAAACTTATAAAATAGGTCAGTCTCATTTTACAATAGATCATACATAACTTTCGAAATAAAACAGTGACAGTTCATCAGATCTCAAGTTAATGCAGTAGCAATAAATTAAAGAATGAAGCAAAACTAACTTTTAGATAACAAACCATTATCAACATTGTATCTCAGGTATATAGTAAGACTTCGCATGAATACACACATTGAGAATATCATAGCTCACACACACCCACACAATCCTCACAAGGATACACAACTTCAGGAAGGGCGTATACCGACGCATCGACAATGACGAATTCAACCCAGGAAGAGTATATTAGCCCTCAACCTCGATACCCCTGAGCGAATAGTGGTTTAGTCCTCGCAAGGCACCAACCCCACTACGAGTGTTAGGAAACCTTCAAATGCACTCGAAGTAAAAAACACATCTACCTATTCTACGATATCCGGTCAACGGTCACCCATGTTTATAAAAACATCCACATAAGAGATACAATATCAAACCAATTTATCAAATCACAAGTAAATCAAGAAACATGATTTCCCAGGTATTTTTCCAACATAACCACTCAAGAAAATACGCAAGAGATCATCAACAAAAATAATTTTATTGTTGAAATAAAACACCAAAGTTTTTAAATCAAGAACAATAGAATATTGAGATTAAAATCCATGTTTCTTGAAAAATTAGGGATTTGATAACAAGAACAAGAATCTTTATGGCTATCAAATATATTTTACCCAATACATGATATGATTTGCAAGAACCTCAAGAAACAACAATTTCATAACATATAAATAAACTCTAGCCTCAGTGAACAAGATTAGGAAGAAACCTCTGCCTTGATTTTGTAGTTTTGTGTTTAAAACTAAGGGGTTTGATCTGTTCCAATGTGAAAATTCCATTTGATCTTGTGTTTCTCCCCTTCTTTATTGCTCTCTATGACTCTCTAGGGTTAGAAATGATGAAATAAGGCTAAGGGAGGCATCCTTAGGTATTTATAGTATAAGAAACAGTTCAATTGGTGCAAATCTGATACTCAGAATCGTGACATAACGTTCCAACATCATTTTGGCGTTCGAACGTTGGTTGCTCCCAGTACTTTTACTTTTCAGTTAGACACAAAAGTAATGGGATGAACTGTTGTTCGAATGGATCTTTACGTTCGAACGGACTCCCATTTTTAGCTGAACTTCCAATGAATTTTTGGCCTATTTAGAGGTCGATTTGAAAATTTTTCTTAAAATACTCTTTTGTAGCCTTGGAAGTCTAGTGTCTNCTTCCAATGAAGTTTTGGCCTATTTAGAGGTCGATTTGAAAATTTTTCTTAAAATACTCTTTTGTAGCCTTGGAAGTCTAGTGTCTACTTTAAAAATTTCAGATCAAATGGATATCAGGGTAAAAAGTTATGGTCCAAATACTAAGGCAGTGTCAAAATCCTTCCTACCCAAATTCTATCTAAAATGTGTTTTACCTCTGGAATACTTTCTAACTTCTACTGCATACCCTATTACCTCGCCTAACATTTTTATTTCAACTCTTACAATCTACATAGTTCATGCGTACATTATTACATATATTAGCATTTCAAAATAATTACATTAATATATAAATATAAGAATGTGGGGGTTTACAATCCACCCCCTTAAAGAAAGTTTCATCCTCAAAACTTAACTTAAGTGGAGAACAAATGAGGGTACTTCTTTCGCATCTCCAGCTCTAGTTCCCAGGTAGCTTCCTCTATTCCATGATGTTGCCACAAAACTTTCACCAGCTAGATTATTTTATTGCGAAGCACCTTCTCCTTGGTATCGAGAATCTTCACCGGTTTTTCTTCATATGTTACTCTATCTTAAATTTCAATTCCCTCCAAATTCATGACATGTGTTGTATCAGATCTTCACTTTCTTAACATTGACACATGAAACACGTCATGTACCCCTGACAATTGTCCATGACTTTGGTCACTTCAAATGGTCCAGTGTATCTTGGGACTAATTTCCCCTTCTTACCAAATCTAAACACTCCCTTTTTAGGTGACACCTTGAGGAACACATAGTCCCCTTCTTGGATTTTTAATGGTCTTCTTTTTCTATCCTCATAACTTTTCTGTCTACTTTGAGTCATTCGTAGTCTTTCCCTAATTAGTTGAATTTTCTCAGTAGTCTCCCGAATAATTTCTGGTCCAAACAAGCTATTATCTCCAGCATCTAACCAACAAGACAGGGACCTACATGGTCTTCCATACAATGCCTCATAAGGATTCATTCCAATACTTTCCTAATAGCTGTTGTTATATGCAAATTCCACCAATGGTAGATGTTCACTCCAACTCCCTTTGAGGTCAAGAACACATGCCCTCAACATATCTTCAAAATTTTGGATCACCCTCTCAGATTGTTCGTCTGTCTGAGGATGAAAGGTTGTACCGAAATGAAACTCTGTTCCCATGCCTTCTGTAAGCTCTGGTAGAATTTAGCCACAAAGCAACTGTCTCGATCTGATACAATTGACAACAGTACCCCATGTAACCTCACTATCTTCCCAATGTATAATTGGCTCAACGTTACCAACACTATAAGGATTTAGGATTTTTGCGTCACTTTTTTTTGCAACGGAATATTTGCAGTGGCAAAAATAATTTTTTTTTTTTTGCAACAGTTCTTGGTGCTAATGTTTAAAATGGTATATTTGCAATAGGAAATCGTTGTCGTGGCAAAAAGTAAAATTTTTTTTTTTTGCAATAGGAAATCATTGCCATGGCAAAAAGTAAAATTTTTTTAAAATTTTTTAACTCTTTTTGTGTTGGTTTTTTTCCTGTTGTAAATGCCTAAACCAAAACAATGTTTTATTAGTTCTAATTTCCAAAATGACGTCGTTTAATCTTTAAATAACTGATTATTAAAAAGGGTAAACTACATTAACACCCCTTAAACTTTGTCACTAAAACACATTACGTTGACACCTCCAAAGTTTGTATGCGTGTAACACATAGATCCTTACCATTAAAAACCATTTGAAACACTGTCAAACTGTGATTATGTTACCGTATTTTAAGAATTTAATTACCAAATACCCTTATAGAAATAATTAAAACCAACCCACTTAATTCTATCAAGTGTGTTAGTCAGATGTTACTGACAGGGGGTGTCAATGTAATATGTCATACCATAGGGGGTCTGTGTGTTTTAGTGTAAAATTTAGGGGTCTAAATGAAATTTACCCTATGAAAAACCTTTTTTCTAGTTTCATACGATTATTAGTCACATGTATCTTCTCTCTTCGCACATCTCCTTCTTTTTCTCCAGCTACAACTCTCCATTGTCACTTGCTCCCTCTAATTCTCTCTCGCTCTGTTTCTCTAAAATCGAGCAAGCCCAAGAACTTGAAGTCAAAGCAGCCACTCTGGGTAGGTTTTTGTTCTTCATTATTTACAAATATGCATATACAAAGACACATGAGATTTGCATGTTTAAGCTAAAATTTTGCTTATGGCAATGAGGTTTGATTCGATGTATTTCATTGCTATTGATAAAATTTTGACTTATTTATTTAGGTTAACCACTTA
>CAUOFW020001403.1:676329-725751 GCA_963454935.2 Ilex paraguariensis
CGAGCTCTTTCCTTGCTTAGCTGGATAGGCTGATGAGTTCGGCCATCAAGAGAACCTAACTCTTTCTTTGTTTGTCAAATGAACTAATCTGTTCGACTCGGTCCTCAAGACTGGGTGAATATCCTTGTCACATGACTGGTCTTGTCAAGCTCACGTGAGCTTATTTAATGTTGTAAATGTTAAATTATAAGGAGCTATATATGATATTTGATGATACCTCAAATAAGTTATAAGAGTGAGCTCAGGAAACGAGGTCAGGTAGGATACAAGGAGCTCAGAAGTCCAGAGCTAGAGCTCCCCATAGGGAGATGGTAGCGGAACTGACCAGGGAACAACTAGATAACTACGAAAATTGGGTTCAAAACATGAAACTCTCAACCAACCAAGATTCTCTCCTAAAATCAAGGAGAATCCCACTAATGACAGGCGCAGATCTCGACTGAGATCCTACAAAACAGGGAATAGTCCTATAAATACTATATAGCGCCTCCATAGAGAGGCATGAATAAAAAACCCTAATTTCGAGATATACCTTATTGTAATGCATTTGAGCAGTGAATAAGACAACAGGAGGAAGAGCCTCCATTGAGGAGTGGATTAGTCAAACTCCTGAGCCGATGAACCACTATAATTTCACTATGTGCACCCTTTTAATCCCCTCAATATTTCACAGCAGCATCACACACGAGCCTTGTAGCTCTGATTCACGCTCATCACACGCCATCTGCATTTTTTGCTCATCAATGTGGTCATACACCATCAATTTCGCATCATCTGTGGGAACGACTGTTCCTGTTACAAGTACACTGATCTTTCAGTAATTGATGGTTTCCATGCGTAATATGAGCAGAATCCAGATGAATCCCCCAAGGATGCAGAATCAGTAAGAAAATTTTCATGACTTCGTGCCCATGGCCGAGGATAATCCCCCCTATAGTAGATCCTCCAACAAAAAATGAACTGGAAGCCCTCTTTTAGGTCAATCAGCGCTTACTTCAGTAGAATGAAGACCTCTTGAAGCTGTTACAAGGTCCTCAACAAGCGCAACCGGCTCAGCAAGGCCAAAACGATCCCCCCTACAGGGGGCAGTAACACCTCAACCCTCTCAGAGAAGTAGAAGAAGAAGGTGAAAATAGTCAGGCTCCTCATCCACCCCCTAGGGTTGGTGACAATAAAGAGGCACATAGTAAAGATAATGGGATCGAGAAAAATGATTTTCTCCTTTTTCAATAGGAAAGGATGGAACAATATTGGGAGCAACGCTTTAAGGACATCCAGTAAGAGCTCAGCCTCATGAAGGAAGCAGTGAGGGGTAAGACTCCAGTAACAATGGATGCATTGGTGTAACAAATCGAATCCCTATTCACTACTAGGGTGTTGCACTTTCCCCTCCCTCCTAAATTCAAATTGCCTTAGATAGAAGCTTTTGATGGAACAAAAGATCCAATAGACCACCTTAACACCTATAAAAACTAGTTGAAGTTGCATGGATACCAAGATCTAGTGCGATGTAGGGCCTTTGCCATCACTTTGAAGGGCTCAACCTTAGTGTGGTTCAATAGGCTCCCCCCAGCCTCGATTTCCTCCTTTAAAGAGCTCTCGCTCTTCTTCGTATCCCATTTCATTGGAGCTTGGATCTATAGGAAGCCAAGCTACCATTTGTTGAATGTGAAGCAAGGACCTAACGAGAACCTTCAATCTTATGTCCAGAGGTTCAACTCAAAGGCTCTGAAGGTAGACGTCCAGACGAGAAGTTTGTCATCACTACTTTCATTACAGGACTTGGAGTGCAATCAAAGGACCTGATGTTCTCTATCTCAAAGAATCCTCAGGCAAGTATGGCAGAGGTGTTGGCCAAAGAAAAAAAATATATAAATAGTAAGGAAGCGCTGCTCTCTAAGGTGGGGGGTTCTTCATCACGAAAGGAGAAAGGAAAGGAAGAAAAGAAGAGGGATCGAAGTCCTAGAAAAGAAAGAGAACGAGACAGGTCTCCAAGAAGAGAAAGAGACCGCTCCCCGAAGAGAAGAGAAAATGTTAGGGATTGTTTAGGCCCTCCACAGCCAGAACTACAACCGAGGTATGCACCTCAATAGTTCACCCCTCTATCTGCCACAGTGTCTCAAATTCTATATGAGGTACAGAATGAGAAGTTCTTAAGATGGCCGCCCTGGATGAAGGCAAATCCAGCAAAGAGGGACCCAACAAAGTATTGTGACTACCACAGAGACCATGGCCATCAGACTGACGATTGCATACAATTAAAGAAGGAAATAGAGTTCCTAATCCAGCGGGGGCAATTGCGTCACTTTGTGGCCAATGATAATCAAAACTGAGCTCTCCCACCTCCACCACCTCAGCAACAAACATCGGAACCACATCAACAGCCTATGGGGGAGATCAAAGTGATAGCTGGAGGATTTGCTGGAGGAGGAGAATCCAGCTCAGCCAGAAAGGCTCACCTGCGAAGAATCAGATCTGGAGAAGCTCCTAAAGTGTATGATGTGTCTAAGGCTCCACGTCTAGACACAACTATCACTTTTTCAAACTCAAACCTGGAGGGTTGTCAACATCCCCATGATGATCCCTTGGTGGTAAGAGTTGTGGTAGCCAACAGGACTATTCATCGGGTTTTGATTGACAATGGTAGCTTGGCAGACATCATTTTTGCCTCCACTTTTGACAAGATGGATATAGGAAGAAAAAAGCTTGAGCCAGTAAGTGCTCACTTGTTGGAATTTTCAAGAGAAAGAGTGCTGCCCCTGGGATCAATCCAGCTCGTTCTAACCTTAGGTGATCCCCCCTGCCAAACCATAACAACCGTAAGGTTCCTGGTGGTCGATGCACCTTCTACGTACAACATACTTCTCGGGAGGCCTTCTCTCAACTCTATAAGGGCTATCCCTTCTACTTATCACTTCGTGGTGAAGTTTCTAATAGAAAACGGAGTTGGAGTGGTCTGAGGAGACTAGCGTGTGGCACGAGAGTGCTACATGGCATCTGTGAAGAAGAGGGAGGTTGAGAACATCCAGCTAGATGAACTTGACATGAGAGATGAACTAGAAACTAAACCAACACCATCGGAAGAGCTGAAACCTGTTCAATTAGACAAGGAGCAGAGCACCTTGTCTACGTAGGATCTAAGCTAAGTAGAGAGATTAAAGACTTCCATATCTAGATCCTGAAAAGGAACATGGAAGTTTTTGCCTGGAAGCAAGAAGACATGCAAGGAATTGATCCCTCTGTCATCACTCATAAGCTCAGCGTGAATTCTACCTGCAAACCCATTAAGCAAAGAGGAGGAGTTTCGCTCCAGAATGCCAAAAAGTCATCAATGAGGAGGTCAGCAAGCTTCTCCACACAAAAGCCATCCGGGAAGTAGACTACCCAGTTTGGCTAGCCAACGTTGTCCTCGTCAAGAAGACAAATGGAAAATGATGCCTCTGCATCGACTTTACAGACCTCAATCGTGCCTACCCTAAAGACAGTTTCCCATTACCTTAGATAGATTTGATTGTGGACGCCACCGCAGGGCACGAGCTCCTCAGCTTCATGGACGCTTTCTCTGGGAACAATTAAATTAGGATGTGTCCTAATGACCAAGAGAAGACCTCCTTCATAACTGAGCAAGGGACGTACTGTTACCAGGTGATGCCTTTTGGATTAAAGAACATTGGAGCCACTTACTAGCGCCTGGTGAATAGGATGTTTCAAAAGTAGATTGGGACTACCATAGAGGTCTATATTGATAACATGTTGGTTAAGTTACTGAAGGCAGAGCTTCACGTTGGACATTTAGCCGAGTCGTTCTAGGTTCTGAGGGAGTACAAAATGAAGCTCAACCCTGCCAAATGTGTCTTCGGGGTATCTGCAAGAAAATTTCTGGGTTTCATAGTTAATAAAAAAGGAATAGAGGCAAACCCGGAGAAGGTGAAGGCGGTGTTGGATATGCAGCCTCCATCTAGCATAAGGAAAATACAACGATTGACAGGGAAAATGGCTGCCTTGAGTCGCTTCGTGTCCAGATCAAGCGACAAGTGTCATCCCTTCTTTCAGGTTTTAAAGAAGGTTTTATGATGGGATGCCCGGTGTGAAGAGGCATTCAAAGCATTGAAAGATTACTTGAGCTCCTCGCCTGTTCTGGTAAGTCCGCTGGAATGAGAGGTTCTTACTCTTTACTTAGTTGTCTTAGACTTTTCAACTAGCGCAGCGCTAGTAAGAGAGAAAGACAGAGCTCAGTAACCAGTTTATTACTGTAGCAGAGCTCTGAGGGGAGCAGAGGAAAGGTATCCAAAGATGGAAAAACTCGTTTTAGCTTTGGTCGCGACTGCCAGAAGGATTAGGCCCTACTTCCAGGCTCATACTATCAAAGTTCCAACAGATCAGCCAATGAAGCAGATTCTACATAAGCCAAAGTCTTCGGGGAGGCTGATTAAATGGGCCATTGAACTCAGCGAGTTTGATATAAGATACAAGCCAAGAACAGCCATTAAGGGGCAAATATTGACAGATTTCATTATAGAATTCACAACTGAAATACTTGCAGAGACAACACAATTGATACCTGACCTCCCCGCATAGAAACTTTCAGTAGATGGAGCTGCCAATGCCCAGGGCAGCGGTGATGGTTTGATTTTGACTTCCCCCGATGAAATAGATGTTGAATATGCACTAAGGTTTGGGTTCAAAGCCTTAAACAACGAAACCGAGTATGAGACAGTTATAGCAGGGCTCAACTTAGCGTATTCGATGGAAGCAAAGCAGCTTGAAATCTATAGTGATTCGCAGCTCATGGTAAAGCAGATAGAAGGAGTTTTATGAGGCTAAGGGTGAGAAGATGGCCCTTTATCTTAAAAAGGTGCAAGACTTGATCAAAAATTTTGTGCAAGTGAAGATCAGGCATGTCTCCAGAGCTGAAAACTCGCGAGTAGACGTCTTGGCAAGGTTTGCAACAGCCTCGCAAGAAAATTTGGACAAATTAATTTCAGTGGAGCATTTAGCAGAGCTATCAGTATGCATTGAAGATGAAGAGGTGATGCCCGTACAAGCACCACCGAGTTAGATGGACCCCATCATAGAGTATCTTCAGAATGGAACTTTGCCAGGAGATCCCAAAGAAGTCGTAAAGTTAAGAACCAGGTCAGCCAGATTTTCTATTTTGCAGGAAAATTTATATAAACGAGGATTTTTGATACCTTTACTCAAGTGCGTTGGAGATAAAGATGCTAATTTTGTACTAAAGGAAGTCCACGAGGGGATTTGCGGCAATCATATCGAAGCCAGGGCGCTGGCAGGGAAAGCTCTAAGGCAAGGGTACTACTGGCCCACAATGCTAAAGGATGTCTCTGATCTGGTTAAAAAGTGTAAAATATGTCAGATACACGCCAATATCTCTCATTGCCCGCTAGAGCTCCTGACTTCGGTTGTAAGCCAATGGCCCTTCCAACAATGGGGTTTAGACATTCTTGGCCCTCTTCCCACCAGCACGGGGCAGTGTAGGTTCGCCACAATTGGAGTGGATTATTTTCACTAAATGGGCAGAGGTGGAGCCCCTAGCAACGATCACGAAGCAAAAAATTCAAAATTTCACTTGGAAGTCTATAGTCTGTAGATTTGGGGTACCTAGGGCGATTGTTTCTGAAAATGGGAAGCAGTTTGACAACCCCAAGTTCAGAAAGTTTTGTGCAGAGCTAGGGATCAAAAACTACTTCTCAACTCCGGTCCATCCACAATCCAATGGACAAGCAGAGGTGACTATCAGGACAATTAAGGCAGCCTTGAAGACCAAGCTTGAGTCATTAAAGGGTAAATGGGTAGAATATGTTCCAGAGGTGCTATGGGCCTATAGAACAACCCGTAAGATAGCAACTCGGAAAACACCATTCGCCTTGGCCTTTGGAACCGAAGCAGTGTTGCCTGTGGAGATAAGACTCCCATCTCCCCGAACTTAGCTCACAGAGCCTGAGCACAATAAGGAATCCCTCCTGCGGAATCTTGATCTCCTAGATGAAAAAAGAGAAAAAAGCTTTACAGTGCACTCGAAGTTACCAGAGAAAGACCACGAGGTATTATGACAAGAAGGTTAGACACAGGAGCTTTAAGGTTGGAGATCTGGTGCTTAGAAAGCTTTTGCTTGCAAGAAAGGATCCCTTGCATGGTAAATTGGGGTCTAATTAGGAGGGCCCCTACATCGTTTCAAGAATAGTTAGGCCTGAGAACTATGAGTTACAAACAGAGGAAGGAAAAATCCTACCTCAGTCTTGGAATACGAAGCATCTTAAGAAATATTTCCAGTGATTTTCCCTGTAATGAAATTAATCTTAATAAAAGCAGCAAGCTTCTAATTTATCCATGACTCCTCAAAATAGCTAAAAGCAAACGATGAGCTCTTTAGCTCATAAACCAAAGATGAGCTATTCAGCCCATAAAATAAGATGGGCTCCTCAGCTCATAAAAATAAGATGGGTTCCTCAGCTCATAAAATTAAGATGAGTTCTTCAACTCATAAACTTAAGATGAGTTCTTCAACTCATAAAATTACGATGAGCTCCTCAGCTCATAAAATCAAGATGAGCTCTTCAGCTCATAAACCAAAGATGAGCTATTCAGCCCATAAAATAAGATGGGCTCCTCAGCTCATAAAAATAAGATGGGTTCCTCAGCTCATAAAATTAAGATGAGTTCTTCAACTCATAAACTTAAGATGAGTTCTTCAACTCATAAAATTACGATGAGCTCCTCAGCTCATAAAATCATGATGAGCTCTTCAGCTCATAAACCAAAGATGAGCTATTCAGTCCATAAAATAAGATGAGCTCCTCAGCTCATAAAATTAAGATGGGCTCCTCAGCTCATAAAATTAAGATAAGTTCTTCAAATCATAAATTTAAGATGAGTTTTTCAACTTATAAAATTACAATGAGATTCTCAGCTCATAGAAAACAAGAAGAGCCCTTTATCTCATAGACCTGCAGTGAGCTCCCTATCTCATAAAACAATAACGAACTTCTCAGCTCATCAAGACGAGCTCTTCGGCTCCTAAAAATTAAGATACAGATATACAGGGAAAAGAGCTCAAAAGACCTCAGTATCAAGTTGCTTACTCTCCTTGCCAAATCCAACAAACCTCTTCTCACTAAGGAAAACGATAAAGCACCTAATGCCAGTACTAAACAGCGGGGAGAAACCCTTAGGGAATGAAAGTCTCAATAGCAATTTCTCTATTAAGGAGAACTAAATACTCCTCAATGCAAGGGGGCAAGGGGAGTATAAGAAACCATAGAACAATAAGAGCAGATCAGAGAAGAGCATAGTAGACTGCATTGAAGAGCAAGTTAGATTGTGTTGAGCAGATTAGACTGCATTAAAGAGCAAGTTAGGTTGTGTTGAGCAATTTCAAAAAAAAAAAAAAAAACAAGTACGTTTAGCATTCACATGGATGACTTAAAAGGCGAGTCAGGAAAGTAGGGCAGATTTACATTCTCCAATAGAAGTTGCAAATGCTTTCCAACAAAAAAAATAATAAAGAGAGAAATAAAGGATCCTAAGTTTCTGAAGAAAGAGCAGGTGAAGGTTCCTACAATGCAGTTACTGTAGCTTCTGTAGTAGGAACAAAAGAAGAGCTCGGTAGCTCAGTAGGCAACCCTTCTGGCAAGGTAGCAGTTGAAATCTCGAAGGGGCCAAGAACAGGCAAGGAGGCAGGGGCCTCAATCTCAGTGAAAGCTCTCGTCACGAGGTCAGCAAAAAGGGAGGTATTAGCAGGAACAGCTGGAGGAGTGGACATTTCAATACCTTCCAGAGCCCTATCAGAAGCAGCAAGAGCCAAGGTACTGTCATCGCCCTTTGAATCAGTCTCCTCCAACTCCTCCTCAGTGGGGATGACAAAGTCGAAGTCGAGGTCTAGATGGGCCTTCTCCGCTTTGCGTTGAAAAGCCAGCCAACCAGAGGCCCACTTGGTGGTGACATCATCTTTTAGCTCGGCTATCATATCGTCCCTCTTCTTGACAGTAGTCTTCTCCGCCTCGAGCTCAGTACATAATTTCTCGTTCACCTCAGCCAGGATGACATACTCCTTTTGAAGGCCCTCGAGGGAACTCCGAACATCAAAGGCTTCCTTGCTAGCTTTGGTCCAGGCATTAGTTTTGAGTAACAGCTCTTCCCTAGTCATCTTCAGCTCATCTCTGGCCTTCTTCTCTCTTTCCTCAGCCTTATCCTTGGCTACTTGAAAGCCTTCGAGGTCAGAGGCCTACTTCTCTATTTGCTCCTTGAGCCCTTGCACCTGAGCTCTAAGGTTCTCATTGTCAACGGTCAGCTCAGCGACCTTAAACTCGTATGTCTTCAATTCTTTAGCAGAGTACTCCGAAGATCGGACCCTGCCCATTAAGCTCTTCAAATGGAGAGTCATCTGGGGGTAGAAAAGAAAACAAGTACAGATCAGCACAAGACAACCGCACCAAGCTAAGAGGTAGAGTAAAAACACTTACAATGGCTGCTCCTTGGAGAGCTGAGCAGAGAGAGGCCTCAGGGGGCATGGTAGAGGCCCTCTAAATATCAGATTCAGGAAGAATGGATGAGATAGCCCCAACAGCCAACTCAACGTTGTCAAAGAAGGAGCCTTCATTATTTTCTCAGTCCTCTCTTTTTTCGACTTTAGAGCTACAGAGAAGCAGCTGGGATGGTCGTTCAGATGGTCTAGGAGAAGTGGAGTCTGACCGAATTCCAGTAATCAGCCCCAAGGCTCCTTCAACCTCAAAAGAGGTGGGGGAAGCTAGCCCTGGCTCAGAAGCCTTTTTGGGAGCAAGCTGGGCCTCTTGAAGAGAGGAGGTTACCAGGGATTGAGATGGGAGAGTTTGTCCTTCTTTGCTCAAGGCAGGAAAAGAAGGCACTCCCAGCTTTTGCACCGTAGCCCTATCAACGAGGTTGTCTCCAGAGCTGATCTCAGCATTTCGTTTGCTACTCTTCCTATTCTTCTTCAATAGGTTAAACTTAGTCTGGAGTTCCTCAGGAATAGATTTCATTATGGAAGAACCTAGAAGATCTGAACTGAGCTAGTTAAACAGAAAAGAGGAAAAAGAAGGAAATGCAAGGAAACCAATTCAGAAAGTGTTACCTTCTACGTCTTTAGGTCTAACAACAGAAATGGGGAGCGAAGCTTCTATCGATACCTCAGGAGGACTAAATTCCTATGTTACTAGAACCCAGGGCTTGATGAGCTCGGAGTATTTGTCTGGATTATACTTCTCCAACTTCTGCTTCACCTTCTCTTCCTCAGCATTGAGCTCAGGTCGAATGCCTGAAAAACAATACAAGGAGAGCAAAGGTCAAAAAGGCAACTCGATAATTTTCAAACCAGAACTCAGTCAGTTCGAACAAGGACTCACCTAAGTTATCGAGGGTGGACCAGGCTCTAGGGATACCAAGAGTGTCAGTCCTATCAGCAGGGTTATACTCTGAGTTGGTGCCCCAACGAAAAATAATTATTTCTTCCAACCCTTATGGGAGCTCGAGAGGTGAGTAATGATCTGCCTAGCCGTGGTTCGCTTGGAGATATACAAGAAACTCTCAGATAAGGTGAGCTTGACATTAAAAAGATCCACGAGCAAGGAAAGGCTGGGAACCCCGAGCTCATGTTTCTTAAATTAAACTAGAAGACCCACCAGAATACCCCAGAAGTTAGGGAAAAACTGAGCAGGACAGACGTTGAAGTGTTGCAAAACACTCTTGATGAAGGGGTGTATAGGGAAGTGAAGGTCATTCTCAAAAGCGGCCACGAAGAAACAGACTTTCTTATGAACTTGGACAACGTATGAGGTGAATTTATCTGGACGCCAGGAGGAAAACCGTAACTACCACTAAAAATTTTCATAAGAGAATGGTCAACCTCACTAGGGCCTACGAGCTCAGCATGCCTAAAGGCAGCCTCTGTGCCTGGTGCACTATCAGAGACTCCTACCCTACTCACCTTACCCTTAACTTTGTTAGGATTAGGGGGCACAGAAGAAGACGATGGCGGAGGTTCCTTAGTATTCACCTCAGCGTCAATACCAGGGAAATTGTCGATTTCCTCGTCCACATCTACTAAATCAGTTTCCTCTTCGACAGACCTTTCTCCAAAGAGAGAAACGGAGGAACGAGTAGCTCTGGAAGCGATAGACATGATTGGACAAGAGAAAGGCAAATTGAAAGAACGGTAGAGGTGAGGGATACTAGTAAGGCACTCCCAGATAACCCTAGGGTCAACACAGTAGCTTACAACAGCGAGAATTCGCACGATAGGGCCCCAATCCATGAAATGGGGAAGAGGAGACAAGCAGTAGTTTCGATTCCAGAGATAAAAGAATCGAAAAGCCTAGAAATGCAATGAACACCTCGAACTCGAGGGATCCAGGATGAGAAAAGGCGAAAAAAAGGGGCAAAAGAGGCGTACCTAGTTAGGAAATAGCAACAGCCTAGAGCGAAATTGAAGAAAGAGGGAAATGCGAATCTAAAAAATCGAACCCAAAAAAATCGATCTTGAATAAAGAATCAGAAAACTTCAAACCAGAAAGCCAAAAGACCGCAAGAAGAGAGAGACAGCCAAGAAACCAAACAGTGGAAAAGGGTGGTTCTGATAGAGTATTTAAAGCTTGAGAGACACAGGCTGAAGCATGCATGCGAATTGAGGAAGCCATGATTGCTGGGAACCGTCCAAAAGGCACCTATCACGTGCAAGCCAAGGACAGCCACGTGCAAGCCCAACTTGGTTTTAAAACAGCTCAACCCCTACCCAAGCTCGCTTAAACTAGGGGTTGGGGGGGGCAACTAATGATACCTCAAATAAGTTATAAGAGTGAGCTCATGAAATGAGGTCAGGTTAGGTAGGATACGAGGAGCTCAGAAGTCCAGAGCTAGAGCTTCCCTTGGGGAGATGGTAGCGGAACAAACCAGGGAACAGCTGGATAACTGCAAAAATTGGGTTCAAAACATGAAACTCTCAACCAATCAAGACTCTCTCCTAAAATCAAAGAGAATCCCACTAATGACAGGCGAAGATCTCGGCTGAGATCCTACAGAACAGGGAATAATCCTATAAATACTATGTAGCGCCTCCATAGAGAGGGGATGAAAAAAAAACCCTAATTTCGAGATATACCAGATGGTAATGCATTTGAGCAGGAAAAAAGACAACAGGAGGAAGAGCATCCATTGAAGAGTGGACTAGCCGAGCTCCTGAGCTAATAAACCACTATATTTTCACTGTGTGCACCCCTTTTAATTCCCTCAGTATTTCACAGCAACATCACATACGAGCCTTGTAGCTCTGATCCACGGTCATCACACGTCACCTGCACTTTTTGCTCATCAACGTGGTCATACACCATCAGTAATCTTCTAGATATTCAATACACCTTTGCTAAAGATTCAAGTCTTTTTGTGTGAATATATACTTGAGGCTCTTTTGATCAAAAAACACTTAAAACTTTTCTCTATACAGGTAACACCTCCACAACTTAAGAGCAAAAACCATAACAGCAACCTCCAAGTCGTGAGTGGGATAGTTCTGCTCATGAATCTTTAGTTGTCTTGAGACATAAGCAACTACTTTACCTCCCTGCATTAGCACACATCCCAAGCCTCGTAATGAAGTATTTGTGTAAATATCGTATCCTTCCCCACTGCTCGGAATAATGAGAACAGGTGATGTTGTCAACATTTCCTTCAAGGTGCGAAAGGCTAGTTCACACTCTTGAGTCCATAAGAATCTTTCTCCTTTCTTCGTAAGGTGGGTCATTNCTTTCCTTCAAGGTGCGAAAGTCTAGTTCACACTCTTGAGTCCATAAGAATCTTTCCCCTTTCTTCGTAAGGTGGGTCATTGACATTGCTAGCTTTGATAACCTTCCACAAACATCCAGTAGTAGCCTAATAAGCCCAAAAAACTATGTATTTTTGTCACACTCCTTGGTGGTTCCCACTTCATCACTGCTTCAATCTTTGCAGGGTCAATAGCTACACCCTATTTGACACAACATGGCCAAGGAATTTCACGTTCTTCGTCCAGAACTCACATTTACGCATCTTAGCATATAACTTATGCTCTCTCAATGCCTGTAGCACTACAGAAATATGGTGTTTATGTTCCCCTTGTGTCCGTGAATAGATTAATAGGTCATCAATAAACACAATAACAAACTGATCTAGACATGGCTGGAATACTTTGTGCATCAAATCCATAAAGGATGCAGGAGCATTAGTCAGTCCAAATGGTATTACAGTATATTTGAAATGACCATACCTGGAATAGAAAGTTGTCTTAGGAATATCCTCCTCCTTGATCTTTAATTGATGGTACCTTGTGCGAAGATCAATCTTGGATTAATACTTAGAACCCCTCAACTGATCAAATAAATCATCAATTTGTGGCAATGAGTATTTATTCTTCACTCTCACTCGATTCAACCTCCAATAGTCCGTGCATAACCGAAGTGTTTCATCATACTTCTTCACAAAGAAGACTAGGGCTCCTCAAGGTGAAGTGCTTAAACGGATGAACCCAATAACCAATAGTTGGTCCAATTGCTCCCTTAGCTCCTTCAACTCCAAAGGTGTCATCCTATAGGGAGCAATGGATATGGGTTCGATTCTCTGATATAAATCAATCGGAAACTCAATTTCTCTCTGTGGGAATAACCCGGGTAGTTCATTTGGGAAGACATCCAAAAAATTTGACACTATCAATACCGCGTCAGATTGGGATTTATCTCGATCATCTCCCATTAAGCTGGCTAAAAAACTCAAATTGCTCCCCGCAACCCGTAGTGGAAAATGGGTGGAAAGAATTTCGATTATTAATGAAACTGAAAACNGAAACTCAATTTCTCTCTGTGGGAATAACCGGGGTAGTTCATTTGGGAAGACATCCAAAAAATTTGACACTATCAATACCACGTCAGATTGGGATTTATCTCGATCATCTCCCATTAAGCTGGCTAAAAAACTCAAATTGCTCCCCGCAACCCGTAGTGGAAAATGGGTGGAAAGAATTTCGATTATTAATGAAACTGAAAACTACCCCTCCCGGTAATTGAAATAAAATTTGTTTACGAAAATAATCCATTACTGCATGAAAAGTGGACAACAAGTTCTTCACAAATATTATGTCATAACCGTCCATGTCGAATGCAACCAAGTCTACAATTAATTCTTGCTCCCTAATTCGAAACACACAACCTCTACACACCCTTCTAGTATCTAACCGTTCTCCCATAGGCATGTTAAAACTTAAAGCATGTTCTAGATCCTCAAATTCTAATCCCAATTTAATAGCATATGTAGTGCTTATGAAGGAATGAGTAGCACCAAGATCAAATAAAATATGCGCCCAAGAGTTATAGAGAAGAACAATACCTTCCATAACAGCATTGGAAAAATCTTCCTCCAATTGGGTCAGAGCAAAAACTCTTCTTTGATTGGTACCGCCTGGTGCTATAGCTCCTAACGATTTCTATTGTGGTGGCTTCTGTAGTGGTGCCAAATTTGTATTTACCTGTCCTACCGTCTATGTATTCTTTTGGGGTGGAAAGATCGGACAATGATTTCGAATATGCCCCCGACCTCCACACACAAAGCAAGCTCGTGGGTATACTCCTACCCTCTCTGATAAGCCTCCAACTTCTTGAGCTATCTGAAATCTCTGTCCAACCACCTAGTCTAGGCGATGGTATGGTGCCGCCCTCTGCACTCCACTACTGCTGGCACCAGTTCTGATCGGACCTCCCCTCGCTAAGTTCTTTCACTGCTGGTTGTCCTCTGTGTCTCTCTCAACTAGCGCAGCTCTGTCAACTAGATCCCCATAGTCCCGAATCTTATGAGCCACAAGCTTCTCCTTGATGGCAAGCCTCAAGCCCTGCTCAAATCATTTAGCCCTCCTAGTCTCGGTAGATATGAACTTCGTGGCATAGCGGGATAGCTCATCAAACTTTCTCTCATACTCCGCCATCATTAGGCTACCCTACCTTAAAACTAGAAATTTGCACTCATTTTGTCCCTGACCGATTCAGAAAAATACTTGTCTTGGAAGATCTGATCAAAATCCCCCCAGGTAATAACATCAGTGTTCCTCATTCATTTCATCGAGTCCCAGTAATGATCATTCTCCCCTTCTAGCAGATATGTAGCTAGGCCGACCCGCAGATCCTCTGCAACTTCCATGTTATCACACATTTTCTTCACCCTCTGAATCCACTTATCCACACCCAAAGGGTGAGGTCTTTCTTTGAAAGTAGGTGGGCGTTACCTAAAAAATTCTCTAAAAACTATCATATTTCTATTCTCGTCTTTATTGCTCGGTGCTGGAGCTAATGGTTGAGCCCCTCGTTATGCTTGTTGTTTCCATTCTGGTGTTGTACTAGTGTGGTTAACTCCCTTAGACATTGATAAATTCCATTTATGGCATTTGGAGGTGGTGGTGGTGGTGGTGGGTTTGCTTGACCTCCACATTCCCATCCACGTCCACATCCACCGTCCATTGTGCACATCAAATTACAGTTTAGTTTTCTTAATGTATTAGAAACCGTAACTATCACTTTAATTCAAAGCATAAGGGTTGTATAAGATTCAAGTCAACAATTTCATTCAACCTAATCCTACCTCTCTAGTGGTAATTTATAACCTACAGCTCCCATGTAAAAACTAATTCCTAGGCTCTGATACCAAAACTGAAACGCCCCAAAATCCACCTTGGAAGGCATTACTAGCTATAATCATTCATATCATTAGAGCAACTAATAACTTCTATAAATAAAAAAAAATTCATTCATCATCCATAATAACTAAAGCATCATTCAAAATAAATATGTTAAACCATGACAATTATATCCAAAAACAAAACTAAATATTATCTTGTAGCGGAAGAAATAAAACATCATCGTTAACATTGTCTCAAAAATAACCTCACAGTCTAAAACATAAAGAGAACAACTCTAAACATCCACCTCAATATCCACGTTCCCATTAGTATAAGCTTCCACATGTACTTGCTCATCAACTCTGAACTCTTCCTCTAAATCATAATTTGAAAAAGATGTTGTTTGTAGGGGTGAGCAATAAGCTCCGTAGGAAAATCCTCTCAAGATCGAACAAGGTTTTTAAAGCTTACAAAATAGGTCGGTCTCATTTTGAAATATATCACACATAACTTTCGAAATAAAATAGTGACAGTTCATCAGATCTCAAGTTTACAGCAATAAATAAAAGAATGAAACAAAACCAACTTTCAGATAACAAACCATTATCAGCACTGTATCTCAGTTATGTAGTAAGACTTTATATGAATACACACATTGAGAATATCCTAACCTACACAAACCCACTTAATCCTCGCAAGGATACACAACTTCAGGAAGGGCGTACATTGACGCATCGACAGTGACGAATTCAACCCAAAAATAGTATACTAGCCCTCAGCCTCAATACCTATGAGTGAATAGTAGTTTAGTTCTCAATACGAGTATATCAACCCCAGTACGAGTGGTAGAGAACCTTCAAATTCACTCGGAGTAAGAAACGCGTCTACCCACTCAACGATACCCGGTCAACGATCATCCGTGTTCATCAAAACATCCACACAAGAGATACAATATCAAACTAATTTATCAAATCATAAGTAAATCAAGAATCATGATTTCCCAGGTATTTTTCTAACATAACCACTCAAGAAAATACGCAAGAGATCATCAAGAAAGATAATTTTATTGTTGAAACAAAACACCAGAGTTTTTAAATCAAGAACAATGAAATATCAAGATTAAAATCCATATTCTTGAAAAACTAGGGTTCTAATAACAAGAACAAGAATCTTTGTGGCTATCAAAGATAACTTTACCCAATACATGATATGATTTGTAAGAACCTCAAGAAACAATGATTTCATAACATATAAATAAACCCTAACCTCAATGAACAAGATTAGGAAGAAACCTCTACCTTGATTCCGTAGTTTTGTGTGAAAAACTAGAGGGTTTGATCTGTTCCAATGTGAAAATCCCCCTTGATCTTGTGTTTCTCCCCTTCTTTCTTGCCCTTTAAGACTCTCTAGGGTTAAAAATGATGAAATAAGGCTAAGAGAGGCATCCTTGGGCATTTATAATATGAGAAAACAGTCCAATCGGCGCAAATCTGATACTCAAAATTGTGACATAACGTTCGANGAGGCATCCTTGGGCATTTATAATATGAGAAAACAGTCCAATCGGCGCAAATCTGATACTCAAAATTGTGACATAACGTTCGAACGTCATCTTGGCGTTCGAACGTTGGTTGCTCCCAGTACTTTTGTTTTTCGATCAAAGTTTTATCAGATACAAAATTACTAGAATGAATTGTCGTTTGAACAGATCGGCACATTCAAACGGACTCCCATTTTTAGCTGAACTTCCAATGAAGTTCTGGCCTATTTAGAGGTCGATTTGAAAATTTTTCGTGAAATACTCTTTTGTATCCATGGAAGTCTAGTGTCTACTATAAAAATTTTAAATCAAACGATTATTAGGGTAAAAATTTATAGTCCAAATACTAAGGCAGTGTCAAAATCCTTCATATCCAAATTCTATCTAAAATGTGTTTTAACTCCAGAATACTTCCTAACTTCTTCTACATACCCTATTATCTTGCCTAACATTTTTATTTCTACTCTTACAATCTACATAATTCATGCGTACATCATTACATATTAGCATTTCAAAATAATTACATTAGTAAAAGATAAGAATGTGAGGGTTTACAACATCTCCTTTATTTTGGATCTTTTAAAACTTTAATATACAAAATAAAAATGCATGTATGGCAATAAAGATGATATATATAACACNGTTTACAACATCTCCTTTATTTTGGATCTTTTAAAACTTTAATATACAAAATAAAAATGCATGTATGGCAATAAAGATGATATATATAACACAAAATAAAATGTATAACAAGAATCAAAAACTTTGCGTATGAAAATAAAGACGACGAACATATATATATATCACTTGAACAAAACCTAATGTTATTGTCCTGGTATAGTGAAAATACCCCAACATCATTGTATTGGGACANTATATATATATATATATATATCACTTGAACAAAACCTAATGTTATTGTCCTGGTATAGTGAAAATACCCCAACATCATTGTATTGGGATAGTGACAAACTCCAATGTCACTGTCATGGGCAGTGACAAATCATTACCTTAAAGAAATCACCCATCGTTGTTATGGATCGGAAGAATGCATGCTAGTGATGGTCTTGCGCGGCTCATGTTTATGAAGTCGTGTTGGCAGCATTTGTTGGTTTCACTAGTAATAAACCCATTCCATAGTGGTGAATTGAAGGAATAGAGATGAGATAGAGTAATTAAAGGAAAAGAGAGGAGAAAGAATGAGTGAAATGGAAGAAAGAGGAAAGAGAGGAATTTAAATAAGNTGAAGTCGTGTTGGCAGCATTTGTTGGTTTCACTAGTAATAAACCCATTCCATAGTGGTGAATTAAAGGAATAGAGATGAGATAGAGTAATTAAAGGAAAAGAGAGGAGAAAGAATGAGTGAAATGGAAGAAAGAGCAAAGAGAGGAATTTAAATAGGGGATGTAAGAAATAGGACATAAAAGATAGGAGAGAGAAAGAATGAGATGGAAGATAGAGGGTAGAAAGGGGAGAATTTAAATACGAGAGAGGATAGAGAATGTATGGAATGGAAGAGAGAAGGGGAGAGGAATTTAAATAAGAGATAGAAGAGATAATAACCGAAGAGACGGGAAACAGAAATTAAGGAAAATATAGGGGAGAGAGAGAGAGACAACAATGTAAGGAACCAGTAGAAAAGAGAAAACAAAAATAGTCGNGGAATGGAAGAGAGAAGGGGAGAGGAATTTAAATAAGAGATAGAAGAGATAATAACCGAAGAGACGGGAAACAGAAATTAAGGAAAAGATAGGGGAGAGAGAGAGAGACAACAATGTAAGGAACCAGTAGAAAAGAGAAAACAAAAATAATAGAGAGATGAATGAGATAATAAAGTTAAGAGGTATTCTTATCATTAAAAATATAAAAATTGGACCGTGGATCATACACCTCATATATTGCACACATATGTTCTTAATGTCTGAAAAAGTACATACTTGTACTTATTAGCAAAAATGATTGATAAAATATACAATTTTCTAATTTTCACCTAAAAACTTGTTCCACACTAGCACTTTACTCTGCAACATTGACTTTTTCTCTCCCTCGTGCAACTCTTAATGTTTCTCTTGCTTTGGCCAATAGTTTTCTCTGTCTCTCTCTTTCTCCTTGAACACTAAAGCCCTCTTCTATATCCCCATCTTGACAGTTGACCCTTATCGGCATTGTGTGTTNAATTTTCTAATTTTCACCTAAAAACTTGTTCCACACTAGCACTTTACTCTGCAACACTGACTTTTTCTCTCCCTCGTGCAACTCTTAATGTTTCTCTTGCTTTGGCCAATAGTTTTCTCTGTCTCTTTCTTTCTCCTTGAACACTAAAGCCCTCTTCTATATCCCCATCTTGACAGCTGACCCTTATCGGCATTGTGNGGCCAATAGTTTTCTCTGTCTCTCTCTTTCTCCTTGAACACTAAAGCCCTCTTCTATATCCCCATCTTGACAGTTGACCCTTATCGGCATTGTGTGTTCAAATAGATGTTATTCTCTCTCTCTCTCTCTCTCTCTCTCTCTCTCTCTCTCTCTCTCATACAAGCAAGCCCATCCCTAAAGCTTTTGTATATAATCGGCAAAGCCTAAGAACAATTGTGTTTGATTTTTTCTAATTTTACGGTTTTTTTTGTATTAACTAGTCTTGCCAACAAAGACTTTGTTACTCATTTAACTTGATAGCCTCCAATATTCCATCCAAACTAATTTAGATNTCTCTCTCTCTCTCTCTCTCTCTCTCTCTCATACAAGCAAGCCCATCCCTAAAGCTTTTGTATATAATCGGCAAAGCCTAAGAACAATTGTGTTTGATTTTTTCTAATTTTACGGTTTTTTTGTATTACCCAGTCTTGCCAACAAAGGCTTTGTTACTCATTTAACTTGATAGCCTCCAATATTCCATCCAAACTAATTTAGATTTTTTTTGGAAATTTAGGATGTTATCAATCTAAAATAAATTATGGATTTCCTAATTTCAAGAGCAATGCTACATGTACTGTGACACCCCAAAATCCGAGTATCCGTAATTACCCCGTTAATAACTCATCAACTCGTAGAATACCTCTGGATACCGTGAAATTTGATATCATGCCGTTATACTCCATTTACCGGGATCCATAACTTAACAAAATTCGGGCAGAGTCTCCTTTGTACGAGGAGCTCTACCCAAAATGCAACCTATATAATATTGACCACATCGGGTCCATTCATCCATACTTAATTGTANAGAGTCTCCTTTGTACGAGGAGCTCTACCCAAAATGCAACCTATATAATATTGACCACATCGGGTCCATTCATCCATACTTAATTGTATAGTATCGGATACTATCATAATCATCATCATTACGTACATTCATTCATAAAGGAATAAATGTCTCAAAAAAGTCTCATATACATGTCTTTTTAATATAAAAGAAGTTTTNTACATCGGGTCCATTCATCCATACTTAATTGTATAGTATCGGATAATATCATAATCATCATCATTACATACATTCATTCATAAAAGAATAAATGTCTCAAAAAAGTCTCATATACATGTCTTTTTAATATAAAAGAAGTTTTTGTTTACAAAAATTATACAAGGCCAAAAGTAAACATATACAAGGGATTGCAAAGTCAAAATAAGAGTCACAGACCGACTTTGTCATCAAAGTGGGCCCATGGCGTCGCCTTCGGTAGATGCCTGCGCAATACCTGAAAAATGTTCTCATAAATAGTGAGTCAACGCTCAATAGGGTAACTCCTATAGAAAACACCTCTCAACCCAAATGCATATGAAATGTCAGATGCAACAATCATTTCATGCATTCATTCAAATATGTCTATTATGAACAAATGGCATAAATCATATCATGCTATGAGATGAGATTCATGCAAGCAATATCAACACTCAGCCCTATCCTGAGCTCTCACAACACATGCAATCTCATGCGTACGTATCCGGGCATTCCAAGCCCCCATCATTAGTGTTATGTACACTCAATGATTAATTAATTCATTTTCTTGTGTCTTTGTAGGGAGATAATTTATGGTATTACATCAATGGGACACCAACCATCAACAGATTTTTAGGACATCCCACCTGCGGCTCTGTTCTTGCCGTTACACTTTTCTGAAATTGCCCCGCCGGAAAGTATATAAACTAAGTAAGCATGTCTTGCACCCGAGAGAGAATCTAGTCTTTCTTGCAATCCCCGCCACGTTTATCCATTTAATTTTTCGTGCAACTCAGTCGTACCTTGGTGCGACTTTTTCGAGCCCACAATCAACCACCTATGTGGTGATTGATTTCATACCATGCACACACTGCTACCCATGTCAATGCCCATGAATGTAGTGCAACTCATGCATAATGTAATANCTTTTTGAGCCCACAATCAACCACCTATGTGGTGATTGATTTCATACCATCCACACACTGCTACCCATGTCAATGCCCATGAATGTAGTGCAACTCATGCATAATGTAATACAATGTGTAATTGTCTTTGGTACCATTTGCAATGTCCATTATATAATGAATGTAATATAATAACATTTTCAACACAATCTCAAACATGTTATGTAAGATAATTAACTCAACAACATACTTGTATTCACCTAGGCATTAAACAACACCTAGAGGGCACAATCAATTTACACAAGTAGCATATTTATTACTTCCAACATGGCAACATATTTATTAATTCTATAAACATAAGCATTAGTCCACCACACTAATCATATGTTAAATAATCATTTAACATACATATTATTTCATAATCACGTAACAAGCTAATAATTTTATTAAACTTGATATGTCATTAAAACCTCAAGTTATGCTAATATACAATTAACATACTTTTAACCCACTAACATTAACTTACACCAAGTTAATTACAATAGAATTTTACTAATTACAAAGTTAATTTTAAATCTTATATTTGACCCACTAGTTACACTAGTCAAGACCTAACATGTGATATATACCCTTAGCCTACACATTTCATATGTCATCTTTTAAATTGAAATTACATCTAAATAGGGGAACCCCAGCCTCTCGTAGCGTGAGCCCACGTACGAAAACTTCAAGGAAGCCCAAATTTAGCTTCCCAAGCCTTAGGCCTAGATTATCATCTTTGATATTTGTTTTGAGAAAAATACGATATTTGTTGTGTTTGTGTAGCTCTTGCTAAGTATAACAACTTTAATTCTTGGCCTGAAGCGATTAAACAGTCCAATCTTCATAGATCTAAGAATGAAATAAGGAGAGAAATAAAATAAAACTCACTTTTGTCTCTCACTCTCGGCTGCCTTACTGGAGAAGAAAAAAACAAAGTGGAAGACTTTGGGTGTGTTTGGTTAGCTTCTGCAAAACAGTTTTTTGTACTCNCCCAAGCCTTAGGCCTAGATTATCATCTTTGATATTTGTTTGGAGAAAAATACGATATTGTTGTATTTGTGTAGCTCTTGCTAAGTATAACAACTTTAATTCTTGGCCTGAAGCGATTAAACAGTCCAATCTTCATAGATCTAAGAATGAAATAAGGAGAGAAATAAAATAAAACTCACTTTTGTCTCTCACTCTCGGCTGCCTTACTGGAGAAGAAAAAAACAAAGTGGAAGACTTTGGGTGTGTTTGGTTAGCTTCTGCAANTGCGTGTTTGGTTAACTTCTGCAAAATAGTTTTTTCTTCTCAAAATTTCAAAAACACCCAAAACCTGTTTATTTGATATTTTGTTCTCTAAATTTTGGGGAAAAAAATGAAATTTGAGTCAAAGAAACAGAAAACAAGTGTAGCTTGTTTTCAGAGTTTTCTTTAAAAATTTTGAAAATAAGGANTGGGTTTTACATGTACTTAAAAACTAAACTCAAAAATTAGATTTGATAATTACAACTATTGATTTTTGGGTCCCAACATTTATTTACGACTCATTCTATTCAATAGTTGTGATTATCAAATCTAATTTTTGAGTTTATGTAACATTCCTTTATTTTCAATGTNGAAAATAAGGAAAATAATTTTGGATGTTCAGATATGTATGTATATATATTATGAAATTATCAATATAAAAATAATTTTTTTATATTTTTTTATTAATGTTTAAATTACTGTTCAAATATATATTTAGGCTGTCTAAACAAGTTTTATTATTTTTTATATTGTAAAATTATTTTTGAAATCATCTAACCAAATAAGTTTTTTATCTCAAAAAATATCAAAACCACTTTGTTAAAACTCTTCTCAAAAACTATTTTTAANGTGGGCCGTCCCCTGGAACACGTTAGCCGCATGCATTAGGTCGTCCCTTACGTAGAGCACAGAAAGGAAAGAGATATAAGAGATTGATTTATTTTGGAAAACGAANGTTAAAACTCTTCTCAAAAACTATTTTTAAATATTATTTTTTGAATGCAAACCAAACAGGCCCTAATTTCTCAAACAATAAAAAGAACTCAAAAAACATGAAAGGTACACNAAGTTTAAATATATTATTTATTAGGGTACAAAGGTTATTTTGACATATTATTTATTAATAACTCTGGATTTTGGCATTTCCATTTGAATCCAAAATCATAAGGCTTATTTGTGGGCTTTTTGAGGTACAGAGAGAGAACATGTAAATGAGTCAAATCACAGGTAGGTGGTATCTATTAATTTTCTCTTCTGCATCTTTAGCTTAATAGTGGCTGGAATGAAGGGGCATGGATTCCATTACAGCGGTCAAAGGGATTGATGAACACAACTTTTTCCACGCGGTTGTCTGCAATTTGACAAAAATGACGCGGAGGGTGTAGACTTTGGGTGTCAGATCGCTCCCACACTCGGTTTATTTTTTCAGATTCATTAAGTTTCTACAGCAGATGGCCTTATCGTTAGTATGAAACAGTTGACCCTTCCTCATAAACTGACTCTCTGTCATTAATTTATAAGTGATACATACTATGTGCATCTTTGACTTGATCTTTTGGTTTTTTTCTATTGCAATTTATTTGTAAAATCTGTAGGATGACTTCAAGCTCATAGAAATCTGTTTTCAGCAATTTAGTTCTTTCATCTTTGTGGCAATTGAATAAATGCTTCGAATGAGCAGTATGCACAGGACTTTGTTCTTCACTTATTTCATCATAGTGTGGTTGTCACCAATAAAGAGATTCAATATCAAACTCAGCTCGGCCGCAGAAGATGTCACCAATATCACATGCATTAATACAGAGAGGAAAGCACTTCTCACCATCAAACAAAGTCTCACAGATCCATCAGGCAGACTTTCTTCTTGGGTAGGCAACAATTGCTGCCAATGGAGTGGTGTTGGATGCAACATCACAACGGGGCACGTCATCAAGCTTGATTTTCGAAACCCTTTTCCATCCAGCAGCTATGGTATCATTTCCATGGCGGAAGGTAACACGACAGCTTATGATAGATCATGTTTGGGAGGTGAGATAAGCTCTTCTTTGCTCGACTTGAAACTTTTGGATTATCTCGATCTAAGCTTGAACAATTTTGAAGGAATTCAAATTCCTGACTTCATTGGTATGCTTAAGAACTTGCAATATCTGAATCTGTCTTTCTCATCCTTCGCGGGAGAGATCACACCTTACCTTGGAAATTTGTCCAGCCTGAATTATCTTGATCTCAACGCGGATTCACTGACCAATGCAGGCATGTGGACACTCCGGTCTACAAACGTCCATTGGCTTTCAGGACTCCACAATTTGAAATACCTTAACATGGGAGAGGTGAAGCTTGACCAAGTAGGAGCAGAATGGCTGCAAGCAGTCAATATGCTTCCTTCCCTTGTAGAGTTACACTTGCCTTTGTGTGATCTTTCTAGTCTTCCACTCTCTCTCCCATTCATCAACCTCACTTCCGTTTCAATTCTTGATCTCTCGGGAAATTCTTTTAACTCATCTGTACCCATCTGGCTGTTTAATCTCACAAGACTCGAAAAGCTTGATCTCAGCAGAAATTCTCTCAGTGGTGTCATACCCGGTGAAATTGAGTACCTAACGTCTCTACGAGTGCTTAATTTGGCTAGTAATGGTGATATTCAAGGTCAAATTCCAAGAACTTTGGGAACTCTTTGTAAGTTGAATATTTTAGACCTTTCGGGAAACAAATTCAGTGGCATTGAATTCTTGGATGGTTTTTCAAGTTGTTCAAACATTGGCTTAGTGTCACTAGATTTAAGTGGTAACCAATTGGCAGGGGAACTGCCAGATTCAATAGGAACACTTGAGAATTTGCAACACCTACTCCTCAGTTCCAACTCCTTTTCGGGTTCTATTCCATCGTCTATAGCCAGTCTGTCATCCTTGCTAGAATTGGACGTCTCTTTTAATGATATGAATGGTACGATTCCCGAAAGTTTTGGGCAACTCACAGCTCTCACTGATCTGTATCTTCAAGCGAATCCTTGGGAAGGCATCATAACAGAAGCTCAGTTAATGAATCTCACAAGCTTACAACATGTAATTGTGAGAACATACACAATCAAGGCATTGGTTTTTAATGTACCATATGAATGGGTTCCTCCTTTCAGGCTCAAGTCCCTTGAACTCGAAAACTGTCTAATAGGCCCCAGATTTCCTCATTGGCTTCGAGTTCAGAGTGAACTCACCTCTGTTACCCTAAAAAATGGTGGAATCGAAGACACCATACCCGAGGAATGGTTCTCTACAATATCGTCTCAACTCACCTACTTGGATCTATCTAACAACAACATTAAGGGGAAGCTGCCACTCAAGTTAGAATCTCCAAACATCAATGCTATTGACCTGAGCTATAATAGCTTTGAGGGTTCTCTCCCTCTTTGGTCCACCAATGTACCCCATTTCTATCTTCAGGCCTATTTGTTTTCAGGACCTATTCCCTCCAATATTGATGTACTAATGCCTAATTTGCAGTNTCTGAGCTACAATAGCTTTGAGGGTTCTCTCCCTCTTTGGTCCACCAATGTACCCCATTTCTATCTTCAGGCCAATTTGTTTTCAGGACCTATTCCCTCCAATATTGATGTACTAATGCCTAATTTGCAGTATCTGTACCTGTCCGATAATCGTCTCAATGGTACAATCCCTTCATCCATTTGTAGAATGCAGAGTTTGCNGTATCTGTACCTGTCCGATAATCGTCTCAATGGTACAATCCCTTCATCCATTTGTAGAATGCAGAGTTTGCAAGTACTTTCCATCCGGAACAATAGATTATCGGGAGAGCTCCCTCAGTGTTGGAATGAGTCACAACCCTTGTGGGTGGTGGATGTCGTGAACAATAATATATCTGGTAATATTCCTAGCTCAATGGGTCTCCTAAGTTCGTTAACTATATTGATGTTGAGTAACAATCGTCTAGAGGGAGAAATTCCAATTTCTTTACAGAATTGTTCATTGTCGAGCATTGATCTCGGAGAAAATGGACTATCTGGAAATCTACCCTTGTGGATAGGAGAAAATATTTCAGATTTTTGGATGCTACGCCTGAGATCTAACTTGCTGACTGGATCAATCCCTCCCCAATGGTGCAATCTTCCGATACTTCACATTCTAGATCTCGCAAACAACCATTTCTCGGGGACTATTCCGAGTTGTGTGGGAAATTTGACTTCATTGGTTTATGGTAACAGCACCATCACCTACAACAACTTCTTTCGATCCAAACAGTACTACTATATGGAGCAAACGGTTGTGGTGGCAAAGGGAAAAGAGCTTGAATATGGCAGAACTCTTGAATATGTCAATATCATTGATCTCTCCGGGAATAATCTGACAGGTGAAATCCCTCAAGAGATTACAGAACTCGCTGCATTGGGTACTTTAAATTTGTCGATGAATCATCTCACAGGAAGCATCCCAGGGAATATTGGAAACTTGCGTTGGCTTGAGACGCTAGATCTCTCGAACAACAATCTTTCTGGACCTATATCACAAAGCATTTCTTCTTTAACCTCATTGAGTCATTTGAATTTATCATACAATCACCTTGTGGGACGAATCCCAACAGGAAATCAGCTTCGAACCCTCGATGATCCATCCATTTATGAGGGTAATCCTTCACTGTGTGGTGTTCCTCTTCCAANACCTTGTGGGACGAATCCCAACAGGAAATCAGCTTCGAACCCTCGATGATCCATCCATTTATGAGGGTAATCCTTCACTGTGTGGTGTTCCTCTTCCAAGCAAGTGTCCCGGTGATGATAAGACATCTAATTTAGTACCTTCCAACAGAGGTCTAGAAAATCATACTGATGACAGTGATTCTGAATTGCTATGGTTCTATTTCTGCATCGGATCAGGATTTGTTGTCGGACTTTGTGGTGTTTGTTACACTTTGTGGTTGAAGGATTCATGGAGAAAAGCATATTTTCGTTTTGTAAACATCATTTAACGAGGTTGAATGTTGTCCCTCTTCAGAAAAAAAATATGCAATTAGAAAGAATATGAGGTCGCATGTACTTTGAGAAATTTGTATGTTACTCCTTTTATTACTTGTTACTGGCAACTACACGTTTTTTGTAGTTTTGGTATTATGTCATCAACTATCAACTTAGGTGGAAGGATTCCCTCCGTTTCATTTCTTTTATTTTTTCGAATTTGAACCAAAAAATTTCTCAACTGAATCAAAGCTCTATGACACTAATTTGCATGACTAATGAATGGCTGTGTAGATCATTCAAGAGTAGGATTGAGATAGTTCCTTTCCTTTTTCTCCTGGGTAATTCTTTGACAACATGGACATATGAATACGTCCAGTTATTAGAGAGATTGAACTAACAAACAAACAGACTGGCGTTGCTTTCTGCAAATTAAAAGAAATTTTGTGGTGCTAAACTTCGATCATATAGGATCATTTAACGGATACTTTCCCACGACACTAGAGTTCAGCCGAGACCCCCTCAAATATTTTTTTTATTTTTTCTATTTTTGGCAATACACCCACAATGTATATAATAACTCTCATTTGATTGCACAGAATGGGATCTACCAAACAAGTACGAAGTCAGGAAGTCTTCTCTCACGCTAGCGGGGTAGAGGTTTTCTCTTTGTCTGGCAGAGCTGTTTGTCTTCCTTAGGTCTCCCTAATGGAAGTTTCTTCTATTCTTTGATTCCTTTGTCTTCTATAGGGTTGGTTGGTAGTGTGGCCATCTCTTCTGTGCGTTTTGTCATTAACCTAGGAATATTGTCTTAGCCTTGTAGCCGGTTTGCGGTCTTTTTGTTTTGTTTATTTCTTGCTTGCAGGTCTTGAAGAGTTCCGCCTGATTCACTGCGTCTGGTTTTCTGGGGTGGGCTTTCTCTAAGGGGGTGTGGTCAGTTAGATGTTATCATGTCATCAGGGATGTCAGTGGACCGAAGTGGGTGCGGGATATAGTCTCCATCGCCATATCCGCTAAAAAAAATTTCGTCCATCCCCGGTCCACGCTCGTTAATGGGTATAATTTTTATCCTCATTCTCGTCTGCGGGTAAATTTTTAATCCCCACCCCCANGAAGTGGGTGCGGGATATAGTCTCCATCGCCATATCCGCTAAAAAAAATTTCGTCCATCCCCGGTCCACGCTCGTTAATGGGTATAATTTTTATCCTCATTCTCGTCTGCGGGTAAATTTTTAATCCTCGCTTTCCTCATACCCGCCCAAGCCCAAGCTTTTGACACTAGTCAGTTTTAATTAGTAAAATCCACAAACTTTTGGCACCAGTCAATCTTAATTAGTAATAATTTAAAACAGCAAGTTAACAAGCTCAAATCAAACTGGTGACAACAAGAAAACAGCCTAAATCCAAGCCCAAAATAAACTGTTGACAGCAAGAAAATAGCCCAAGGCAAGGCCCACGATCCAAAACAAAGCCTAGCATAACAACTAGCCCACAATTAGCAAACAAAAGTCTTTAGCAACACAACACAATAACCATCAGACTACAAGCAACAACGCAGAAACTAGCAAACTACAAGAGAAAGAATCAGCAAAATGGGATAGCAGTAACTCAGCACACCAAGAAAACTTATATGCCCGCAACCCAAAAGAAGTACTAACTACATAGTGACCAAAAACTAAAAGCAACTGACAAAGAGGCGGTCGGCTGTGAAGAGTGGGACACAGAGAAAGAGATGGATGGAGGCGGTCGACTGTGAAGAATGGGACATAGAGAGAGAGATGGATGGAGGCAGTTGGCTGTGAGGAGCTGCTGACTGCAGCAATCAGCGATAGGTGTTGGTGTCTATTTCACTATGTGTGTGTGAGAGAGAGAGAGAGAGATGGAGGCGACGACTGAAGGCTGATAGAGGAAGAAATGAGTANGGCAGTTGGCTGTGAGGAGCTGCTGACTGCAGCAATCAGCGATAGGTGTTGGTGTCTATTTCACTATGTGTGTGTGAGAGAGAGAGAGAGAGATGGAGGCGACGACTGAAGGCTTATAGAGGAAGAGATGAGTAAATTAGGGCTTTAAGCCTTTTAACTGGGACTGGAGTATATATATATATATATATATATATATATATATNTCAGCGATAGGTGTTGGTGTCTATTTCACTATGTGTGTGTGAGAGAGAGAGAGAGAGATGGAGGCGACGACTGAAGGCTGATAGAGGAAGAAATGAGTAAATTAGGGCTTTAAGCCTTTTAACTGGGACTCGAGTATATATATATATATATATATTTTTAACAGGTATAACAGGGACGGGCCGGGAGTACGGATAAGTCCATCCCTGTACAGATTTATGCGAGTATCTTTGTATACGTCCACCGTCTAATACATATAGTCTATCCCCAGTCCAAATGGAGCAAGTTTGGACGAATACCTANATATATTTTTAACAGGTATAACAGGGGCGGGCCGGGAGTACGGATAAGTCCATCCCTGTACAGATTTATGCGAGTATCTTTGTATACGTCCACCGTCTAATACATATAGTCTATCTCCAGTCCAAATGGGGCAAGTTTGGACGAATACCTATTTTTTTCCGGTCCACTACCATCCCTACATGTGATGAGCTCTAAACCAACTGGGCAAATCCAATTAATCAAGCAAGCCTAAATTAGTCAAAAGATAGCCCAAGCCCACTTAATCAGTTCGACCCAGTCTAAGATTCAAGGAGCCCAGAAAGATAAGAGCACGTAGGAGAAAGATTATCGGGATATGCACTCATGAAGATCAATTCTACCTTAATTGTACTTACCAAATAATTAGTGTTCTCTCACTCATGTCACCATCTCACCTTACCGCCCCACCAAACTTATATATTGCAAGCTCTTTCCACATGGAGAGAGATCTCACCACACTACTCTACATCTCCCCCACACACATAGCTTCTCTCTCCTAACTAGTGCACCTCTCCCGGAGCTCTCTCTTTGTAACTTTATTCATCAATAAAGACCTCCGGCCACCGCTGTAGTTTTTCAAGAGTGGAGTAGATCACCCGAAACCACTATATATCTGCGTGTTTGCTTGTGTTTATTGTTTTTCCATTTATTACTTTATTTATTGTTCATTAATTACATATCTTCACATACTCGATTGTTGATTTTGCACGAGACCAGTTTTATGCATCATTAGTTTGGCGCCATCTGTGGGAAACGACTAAGTTTTCTACTCACTTTTAATCCATACAATCATGACCAGATCGATGAGTCAACAACCGGGAGACAACAGCTCTGCCCACCGAGAGGAGGCTCCACCTCCCCTCACACCCTCCGAACCATCTGCTACGGCGACTCCCGTCGTCAAGCAACAGCTTTTATAGACCATGCAACTGCTGGTAAATCAAAACCAACAAATCATTCAATTGATACTCGCCTAGGGAGGCATCACCCCTCAACCCGTGGGAGGAGCCCCACTCCCTCCAACAGGAGAGGAGCAGGAACCTATCCACTCTAGGCACCAAGCAACCCTCCACCATGAGGTCCCTTGCCAGAATGTCTTAGGGCCACTCCCGAGCACCCCGAGCTAGGGAGTCCCTCCTCAACACGTAGGAAGCTCACATGTTCCCCCTCCTCATATACCTGAGTAGGAGGGTGAAGGAGAAAGCCAGTATGCTAATCATGAAAGCCATTACAACAACCCGATGGTGGATATCCTCAACCAATGGGACGAGAAGATCAGGGAGGTGCAAAACTAGCTCAATGATGCCCTCAATGCCATCAAAGCACAAGCGCCAGAGATAGTGGATTACTTGGTAAGGTGCACTAATACCCTGTTCATTGTAGATGTTGTCAATTATCCCCTACCCTCGAAGTTCAAGATGCCTGCCATCGAGATCTTCGACGGTACCAAGGACCCTCTGAATCACCTCGACACATATAAGTCTCTAATGTAACTCTACAACGTGCCTGATGAGATCATGTATAGAGTTTTCCCCACCACCTTAAAAGGGTCTCCTCAACAATAGTTCACGAAGATCAAACCCTCCTCTATCCACTCCTTCGTGAAACTGAGCAAGTCTTTCGTCTCCCACTTCATTGGGGGACGTTGACATTAGAAGGCGGTTACCCATCTGCTCACCATCAAGCAGGACATGAATGAAAGCCTTAGGAGCTACATCACTCACTNAAGCCAGTATGCTAATCATGAAAGCCATTACAACAACCCGATGGTGGATATCCTCAACCAATGGGACGAGAAGATCAGGGAGGTGCAAAACTAGCTCAATGATGCCCTCAATGCCATCAAAGCACAAGCGCCAGAGATAGTGAATTACTTGGTAAGGTGCACTAATACCCTGTTCATTGTAGATGTTGTCAATTATCCCCTACCCTCGAAGTTCAAGATGCCTGCCATCGAGATCTTCGACGGTACCAAGGACCCTCTGAATCACCTCGACACATATAAGTCTCTAATGTAACTCTACAACGTGCCTGATGAGATCATGTATAGAGTTTTCCCCACCACCTTAAAAGGGTCTCCTCAACAATAGTTCACGAAGATCAAACCCTCCTCTATCCACTCCTTCGTGAAACTGAGCAAGTCTTTCGTCTCCCACTTCATTGGGGGACGTTGACATTAGAAGGCGGTTACCCATCTGCTCACCATCAAGCAGGACATGAATGAAAGCCTTAGGAGCTACATCACTCACTTCAATGAGGAAGCTCTTTAGATCGAGGAGCCAAACGATAAGGTAGCCCTAGCTACCTTTATCGTAGGTCTGCACTCCTCTAGCTTTATGTTCTTCGTCCTTAAGAAGCCGCCCTCCAACATGCCAGAGCTGTTGTCAAGGGCCTAGAAGTACATGAATACCAAAGATGTCACCAAGGCCCGTCGAGGTGAGTCCTCCCGAGGAGGGGAAAAAAGAAAGGACACCTACGAAGACGAGTGGGAGGCGGAGAACAAGAGAAAGAGAATCGAAAAAGTCTCTGTCTAGGACTGTCTCGGTCCGTACCCCTCAAGAGAACGATAGCCTTTCACGCCACTGAACGCCTCGGTGGAGCTCATCCTATTCCAGATACAAGATGACCCCATGCTCTGCTAGCCCGAAAAAATAAAGTCCGCCTCAAATTGCAGAAATTTCAGCAGGTACTGTCGCTTCCACCGTGACCATGGCAATGACACTGATGAATGCTATGAGATCAAGAGACAGGTCGAGAAACTCATACAGTGTGGCCAGTTAAGGTAGTACGTTGTTGGCAGAAGACAAGCCGCACCACCTAGTTGGGACTAGAATGACAGAGAATGCCAGCAACCCCTTGGAGAAATTCAAACGATCTCCTGAGAACCAGGAGGAGGAGGTGACTCAAACTCTGCCAGGAAAGACTCGGCCCACCTATGTGATGCCAAACACTTGAAGAGCTATTATACAAGCTAGTGACTCTCACTTTATCTCTCCTTTATTATTTCAGCTGATTTATTTTGTTATTTATTATTTTATGGCATAAAATTTTGTGAAGGTTATTGTGTCCACAACTATCTTGCTTTCATTTCATAAAGTTTGTAAACAGCTTACAAAAGTCATAACGTGACCTAACAACAAGGTAGACAAAAGTCGTTATACTCCTGATGATCAGTCACTACTTCATGAGCCACTATCATCAAGGTTTTCCCCGTCACCATCCACCCCTGATGTCTCATATGGGACGAAGCCAAAGAACTTAATAGTAGGAAAAGTTGTCAAGCTCTCACAACAACCTCCCTCCTTTTCTCCATCTCAATGGAATGAGCTTCTGTCATGGCAGCCATCTCTCGAGCTATACATAGCTCGGCCTCAGCTCTTGTGGCCCTCTCACGAGACGTTTGTAGTAATGACTCTACTCTCGCGTAGGTAGTCTCCTTACAAATCTCTGCCATGACAGCCCTCTTCTGAGCTATACATAGCTCGACCTCCAGCTTTGCAGCCCTTTCACGGGACATCTGCAGCTCTGATTCTGCTCTTGCGCAGGTAATCACCTTATAAGCCTCTGTCACAGTAGCTATCTCCCAGTTATATGTAGCTCGGCCTCAACTCTTGTAACCCTCTCACAGGACGTTTGTAGCTATGACTCTACTCTCGCGCATGTAATCTCCTTACAAGCCTCTGCCACGGTAGCCCTCTCCCGAGCTATACGTAGCTCGACCTCCAGTTTTACGGCCCTCTCACGGGACGTCTGTAGCTCTGACTCTACACTTGCTCAGGTAGTCACCTTATAAACCTCTGCCACGGTAGCCCTCTCCCGAGCTATACGTAGCTCGGCCTCCAGTTTTACGGCCCTCTCACAGGACATCCGCAACTCTGACTCTACTCTTGCTCAAGTAGTCACCTTATAAACCTCTGCCACGGCAGTTATCTCCCGAGCTATACGTAGCTTAGCCTCACCTCCTACAACCCTCTCACGGGACGTTTGCAACTATGACTCTGCTCTCGCACAGGTAGTCTCCTTACAAGCTTCTATCACAATAGCCCTCTCCCAAGCTATACGTAGCTCAGCCTATGACGCCTTAAAAACTGGCGGTCCTTAATTTAACAAAATTCGGATAGAATCTCCTTTGTACGGGGAGCTCAACCCAAAACTCAATCTGTGCAATTATACTACATTGACCACACCGAGTCTATTTATAAATAAATATTGACCACACCGAATTCATTTATAAGTAAACATTGACCACGCCGGGTCCATTTATCCATACTCATATAACAACATGCAATTTTTATTTTTTTTTTACATTAAAATAGTCCATTTCACCTGTTTTTGATTTTCAATCACTTTCAATCCATCCCACAACTATTCAATACATGTTTATTGAACTTATTCATATAAAAACATGTTTCCTACAAGTTCAACTACAATCATTTCATATATTTACATGTCATGACTAAGTATGACAAAAGTTTTACAAAAATACAAAATAAAGTCACATTTCGGCTTTCTTCATCCTTGAGGTCCTGTGTGAAGGCCTTCCACTGATGTATAACCTGCACCTAAAATATTTGTTCATAAAGGGTGAGTCACGCTCAATAGGGTATCTTCTACAGAGGCTACTCCCCTACCTAAGTGCATATGAAATGTTCACATGCAACATTCAACAAACAACAATCATCCCAAACAAGGACATGTAATTCAATGTTGAAATTCTATCATGTCATGTCATGTCATGAAATGAGATGAGACTCACTCCTGCACTTTGAACCAAGCCCTTCTGACTCCCACAACACAACGCAATGTCAATGTGTAATAAATTTGTCATTGATGAAATATATCCAATGATCATTTCGAAATAAAAGTCATGTTTTTATTATAAAACCAGATCATTGTTGGATGTTACACATCGAATAACTATTTTATAAAACAAATACACTTTTCTGAAATTTCACCTCAGGGGAGTGTATTAACCAAGTATTTTATAAAACAAAATCATGTGTCTTTGTTGGGTAGCGGAGTTTTGGTATCGCACCGCTGGTTCCGCACACCAATACACTTTTTCAAAATTTCACCTTAAGGGAGTGTATGAATCAGGTAACGGGGTCTTGTACCCCATGGAGAGCCTAGCCCTACTTGATATACCCAACACAAATTTTTCATGCAACGTGCAACTCAACCGGAATTTCGTTCCAACTTTTTTCCAAGCCCACCCATCACCCACCAAGTATGATGTTTGATTAAACCATGCACACACACACGCACACTCATGCCTAATGCCCATAAATGTGATGCCAAAATCATGCCCAATATTCAATGAATGTCAAATGAGCAATTTCAACATTCATATCATACCCATATGTAATGAATGTCACATGGATTATTTCTATCACATTTCAACACATACCATGGATAATTACATCCTAAGCATATCTCCATAAATCATCACAATGCCACTATATCTCAAGCACATATCAACATTTACATTTCCAATTGTAAATTACATCATAAGCATATGATTTCAATTTACTATAACATCTAAGCATGTTATTTCAATTTCATCAAAATAAAAACTTCAATCATTCAAGGCATTTTATCAAACACCCATACAAGGCATAAATTATGTAAAAGCATAACATGCCCACTTTTTATCACATAACTCAAGAATCACCATAGGTAATTTCTACATACCTAATTCAAAATAGAATTTATTCTACCCATTTCTAATACTCATTTCATCAAATTTTCAACAATACAACAACTTTAATAATTCAAGACATTTTATCAAACATCTTCAAGGCACCACTCATGCAAACTCATAACATATCCAAAATTCCACATTTCTCAATAAATTACATTAAGGAATTTTTAATACCCAATTTAAGATAGAATTTATTCTACACATTTTCAATACTCATTTCATCAAATTAACAACAATAGACAAATAATACAACTTCTATCAAACTGCCCATTCCATATTTTGAACATAGGTTGGAAATAAATCTAAGTAGAAAGAAAACTCTACCTCTTGAAGTATAAAATCAACAATAGAACCTTCAAGAATATCACCCAAGTCCAAAACTTTTGACTTTCCAAAAATCAGTCTCGAAAACTTTGGTGAAATCAGCTCTTTTTGGTATGTAGGCGTAGCTCACGTCGAGTAGAACAACTTTAATTCTTGGCTCAAATTGATTTAAGCGACAAAGAAGTGTAGATCGTAGAGAGAATGTTGGATTTCTCTCATTTTTTCCCCTCTTCCTCTCCAACGTTAGAACCAGCTGCATGTGGGGAATAAATCTGATTTTTCTTCCCCTTTTATAATCTCCAAATACTTGGCTCACAATGCGCCACACGGCCCTCTTTACCCGGATTCGTTTTTGCCCCGAAATGATNTATAATCTCCAAATACTTGGCTCACAATGCGCCACACGGCCCTCTTTACCCGGATTCGTTTTTGCCCCGAAATGATTAAATTTTAGCCTGATTCAAGTTCAAAATATTTTTATTTCAACTTGCTTTAAATTATTTTTCAAATTTTAAATTTTTTATTAAATATTTTATTTTTTGGGTCAATCGAGATCCAACCACCTCGTAAAACGTGAAAAATCTTACTATCTTAGAAATTGATAAAAATTGATGGGATAGCTAGATTTTGCGAGACGAATCCAATGGTGAGGTCTATTTCATCATCTAAACTCTAGAAGAAATCATGTTTGTAACCTGTACAGTAATAATAATTTACCATTTTGCCCCTTTTAGTAAAAAATTCAAATTTACCTAGGTTTTACACAGCCTCCAGCTTTAAGGCCCTCTCACGGGGATGTCTGTAGCTCTAACTCTGCTTTCATGCAGACAGTCTTTTTGTCAGCCTCTAGTTTCCCGACCCTCTTGTAAGATGCCAAAAAGCTCGATTTTCAGAAGGCACGACTCTCTCATGAGCAAGCCTTAACAGCTCCTCAGGAGTCTTTTGAAGTCCGCCTCTCTTTCGCCAAATCCCTGGATGTCTCTCCAAGTTTGATCATTCTTGAAAAGAGACAGGGAAATGCAACAGTCATCTACAAAAATCCAGAAAGCAAAACATGAAGAAAAAGAGAATCCCTCGTCGCGATATTGATAATGCCCTAATATCCCCGGGAGTCACAGACCTCCAAAGTCACTCCTTGACTGAAGTCACATCGAAGTATGGACACCGAGTCACTACTAGAAGCAGGGTAGTTATGTGGAGCTACAATCTCTGTAGAAGATCACACTGGAGTCAACTCCTACAACGGTACAAGAGCTAGCTCTGGTACACTCAAAAGTCACAGTCTGGGAAGAAGTGGGGCAACCACCGGGTCCCATCTCCTGAGAAGCAACCTAGCCATCGGGCCTTGATCGAGAAGCACTAAGAGCATCAAATCTCGCCCTCTTGGGAGGAGAGGAAGACACCACCCTGGAAGCATAGAGAACATCCACTTCTATCATCGCTTTATCAACGAGAGCTCTTGAAATCAGAGACAAGGTCAAGAACCACCATAGTCGAAAACAAAAATAGTCTCCCTCTCTAGCAAAAATGCCAAATAGTCGCCCATGAATGCCTGACAGCTGCCTGCTAGAACACAGCTTTACACCACCGTCGATTTTACTAATTTGTGCTTAAAACTCAAATTCAAAGAGATAGAAGCATTTTTTTGGGAAAATGTGTTAACCAAACTGCCTTTGGATGTTTATATGTCGTAGATCTCGAAAAAATACCCAAATTCAAAAAATAATTCACCTCAAACGGACAACCGTGCGCATAGTTATGGTCGTTCAAAGTTTTACCCTTTTTCATGGTTTTCTAGTACTCCGGCCAGCGTCCCCACGCGTTCCCTTCCTCTGGCATCACCTAAGCCTCCATGGCATCGCCAAGACCAGCCTTCTACTCCAAGGTGTTGCCTCTTGATCTAAGCCAGCACACAACGCTCAACATCTAGTGTCTGGCGCCCAACGCCCCGTGCCTAGTGCCCATTCTAAGCTTCGCCCTCCTCTCCAACTGTGCAAAAGGCGTCACCCTCTCCACCTTTGGCACCTCGCATGGCGCCAACTGAGACACTGGCATTGCCCTTTACCTTGGACACCTTCCTTGGCGTTGCCTGGAAAATGGTGTCTCCCTCTCCACCTTGGGCACCTCCCTCTCCACCTTGGGCGCCACCTAGACGATGGGTCTCACCCTCTCCACCTTGGCCGCCTCCCATGGCGCCGCCTAGACAATGGACCTCGCCCCCTCTACATTGGGCCCCCCCAACATTGCCGCCTAAGCCTTGGGTCTCGCCCCCTCCACCTTGGGTGCCTCCCATGGTGCCACCCACTCTCACCTCCTTCAAGCTCCTGGCCTTCATAATCTTGCTTTAGTTTAGGGAAGAGAAGATTTGAAGAAAATGGCTTCTAGGAGAAGCTTATAAGGAAAAGAGAATGGCTTTTAGGGGAAGCCTCAAAGGAAAATAGAAGGGGAAATGACGTGGGGGAGTCTAAAGGCCTCTATATATAGGCAAAGAAAAATAGAAGTGGAAAGGAAGTGGGGGAGTCTAAAGGCCTCTATATTTAGGCAAGATTCTTTCAAGACCTAGCAAAAGGAATGCAAAAAAATCCAGTGTCAGTAGATTCAACAAAGAGTCCCTGAAGATGAAAAGATGTCATAGAGAACAAGAAAACTTTTGCCCATCCAAGTGAAGAAGAAGCTCATGCCCTCAACCCCCCTTTTTCTCGTAAATAGTCGAAGGCTTGGGGCATGGGGAGCAAATGATGAGCCCAAAACCAATTGGGTCAAGCCCAATTAATCAAGCAAGCCCAAGTTAGCCAAAAGACAACCCAAGCCCACTTTATCAATCCGTCTCAGTCCAAGATCCAAGGAGCCTGAGAAGATAAGAGCACGTGGGATAGAGATTATAATTGTAAGCTCTCTCCACATGGAGAAAGATCTCACCACACCACTCTACATGTCCCCATATACATAGCTTCTCTCTCCTAACTAGAGCACCTCTCCTAGAGCATATACCTCCCGGAGCTCTCTCTATAACTTTATTCATTAATAAAGATCTCTGGCCACCACTGTCATTTTTCGAAAGTAGAGTAGGTCACCCGCACCGAACCACTATATATCTGCGTATTTAGTGGTTCGTCACCATAGACAAGGAGAGATTAGGGGTTAGTGTTCCTAGGCATGGAGAAATAGCCCTATTGGAGAAAGGTAGACTTTGTGTATTCTGTAAAGTGTTGTCAGTGATTACAATAAGGTTGCCTTCAAAAGTACTATGAGATTAGTGTGGAACAATACTAAAGTAGAGTTCATAGAATCTGGGGACAATTTGTTTCTTATCCAGTTTAGTCATAGACTACATAAGAACAGAATTCTTGAAGGAATGCCATGGACCTTTGATAGTATGTTAATATTATTAAAGGAGTATGATGGAACGAGTCAAGCATAAGATGTCTCATTCACAGAGTGCCCGTTCTAGGTCCAAATCTTCAATTTGCCTTTTAATAAGATGAATCAAGCTACTGCAGAGAATATTGGCAATAAGATTGGTTGTTATATGGAAGCTGATCTGAATAATGATGGAGTGGGATGGGGGAAATGCTTGCGAGTTCAGGTGAATATTAAGATTGATAAACCTCTTCTTAGAGGAATGAATATTACTACTGAGGAGGGTGTATGCTCTATGGTGTTTTTCAAATATAAAAGATTGCCACATATTTGCTACTATTATGGTCGTTTTGGCCATGGCGAAAGAGAATGCCCCCTTAGATGGGACACAACAATTCCTCCAACAAAAGGTCTGATGCAGTTTGGGGCTTAGTTAAGGGCTCCAATGGGCAGAGGATCAAAGAAGATGACTGGTTTGAAGTCCGGGGTGAGCAACTCTCCAATTGAGAATAACAATGACTTTACACCGATCAATGAATCACCAACGTCGAAGAAGGCTCTTGATCACGTGCCAAAGGTGAGTGAGCCTAGTTTCTTGGGACTACATCTCTCAAATCCCACAGTCACAGGAACTTCCTCTTTGGTGGCCATGGGTGGAAAGACAGAATAAGGAAGTTTTACCCCCAACCATGGGGTTTTTTAAAAATATACAAAAAGAGGGTTATTTTCAAAATATTTCTCAAACTTAGACACTTTTAAAAATGTCAATTGGAATGATGTTTTTATGAAAAAAACGTCAGTTGGAGTAACGTTTTTAACATAAAATTAAATCACCGTCAAACATATAAGGGTATAGTTTGATCAAAATTATAACTTCATCCAAAAAATTACAAATTTTGATAATAAACGAAAAAATAATTTTTCAGTTAATTTTATCCTATAGTTAAAATGGTAAACAAACAAGACTAATTAACATGAGAAACAACCTTTTCCAGGAGACACAGCAACTCTCACATCCTTAGCAAGCTGGTCTAGAGCTTCATACTCATGCCCTCCAAACACATCAAAAATAGGAGAAGCACTTGAACTCCAAACAAACATATGAAGATCCCTGGCACCATCCTCTGTCTTTTGTTGTTGATAAAGTGATCATCTTTGCTCACTTCTTGAGTGATCCAAATCAAGAAAATCAAAGTAGAATACTAGGAGAGAGAGAGAGAGTTTGAAGCTTGAATGAAGATTGAAAGAGAAGAAGAGGTCGGGGTGATGATGGATGGATTTAAGGAGAGAAAGAGGAGCATGTGTTTTGGCTTATGGGGTTAAAATAAAAAGGTTTTTTAAAAACACTAGTTGGTCTGACATATTTTATGCTAAAAACGTTACTCCAACTGACGTATTTTTCATAAAAATGTCATTCTAACTGACATTTTTAAAAATATTTGAATTTGGGAAATACTTTGAAAACAACCCTCTTTTAGGTATATTTTTTAAAAACATCATGAGTTGGGGTAAAACCTCAATGAATAAGGGGAGTGATTTTGTAGATGAGCTAATTGTGCACCCAAACATTAATGTTAATTTTGTATTCAGGGCAAGTGAGGCTGGTGTAGTAAAAAAGTATAAGAATTAAGGAGTTGCCATTCTTGGCTAATGGAGGAGAGTTGTCCATAGTGAAGATGGTGGAGTGCCTTGAGACTAGGGATGGCAATGGACTGGGAAAAAATGGGTATTCATCCAAACCCGCCCCGTTTGGACTAGGAATGGACTATACGTATTGGACGGTAGACGTATACGGGAATACCCATATAAACCCTTACGGGGATGAAGGCGGGGATGGATTTACCCTTACCCCCGCCCCACCCCTCCTCGCCCCCGCTACCCGTTATATATACATACTCTCAAACCCTAACTAAACATATTTACTGTAACTACCAATCTAGAAATATGGTAATCAAACTAACAAGTGGCATTGTTATGTTATAATCTTATCAACTTTTTTTCCTGATTATTTTTTTTTTCTATTTGTGCTCATTGATTGAAATTGTTAGGAGTTTGGATTAACCATACTCTAAAAATAGATAAGAGAAAGTAAGATAGTTTTGCATTTCATCGTTGATAGAAATATTGTGAATGGAGGTTGATAAGTTTCTCTGTTAGAGTGAACTAAGAAATTGGGATTGAATTAGCAAAATTTTAAGTTTTCATCTTTTAACACTTTGTGGTTGTAATATGAATTGTAATAACAAAAATACTTCTAGGAAACTTCAAGTATAGTTCTATCGTTTTCTTAATTCAATTTTATTTTCCTTTTCTTCCTTGCGCTCTAATAGTTTCGTTTCTTTTTTTGTGGTCCAATGACACTTTAAATAGAATACTATATTGTTTTGCCTTTTATATTTTACAATCTAGATTATTATTTAGAATGTTGTTAGATTATTTAAAAAATTAGATTTATTTAAAATTTGGATTATGCTACTTGGACTTGGGCTTAAGCGGGTACGGGGGAAGCGGGGCGGGGACGGGAATTAGAGATTTATCTGCGGACGGGGATGGAGATGAAAACTATATCCGTTAACGGAGGTGAACCGGTGATGAACGAAATTTTTTTAAATAAGTATGGAGATGAAGACTACACTCCCCGCCCCCCGCTTCCCGCTTCAATCCAATGACATCTCTACTCGAGACCAAATTTTCGAAGATTTGATCTTACCGGTAGTTGACAAGGGAAAGGAGATGCTAAAGGAAATATTCAAATTGGTGAGAGTCAGAATACTGAAGGGGGACCGGTGTCTATTGAAGGCTCTTATTTATTGGGCCCAGATGATGGGGATCCAAAAGTCCATGGAAATCTACCCAATAGTGCGGTGGAGGCACAGTGAACTTTTGAGGACTCCTTGGACATCCCTATTATTTCTTTAGCCCAGCCCACGAGATCCTCTAAATTGGGAGGAAAAGGTGGCGATGCTGAGTGGGTCGTCTCTACTGAAGCCGTAGCCACAAAGAGATGGAAGAGGAGGGAGAAGAGCTCTTCTATAAACAAGCTCCCGAAGTCGCAAGAAACCATCAAAGCAAAACGAAAACAGGCTGCTGGAGGTGATTGTCTGGGTCTGGATATGGAACCAATTTCACAGAAAGAAACAAGGTCAGTCCTTGTATAAGCATTTCGAATTCAGTTGATATGGACGAGGTAACGGTGGGAACTGGTCTCTAGTCCCACCGATCGCCATGAAAATCCTGAGCTGGAACTGCCGAGGTCTCGGGCACCCTCGGATAGTTCAAGTTCTTCGCGGTTTCGTGAGGAAGGAGCAGCCCGACTTTGTTTTCTTCTTGGAAACAAAATGTAATTCCAGAAAAGTAAGACAGTTAAAAATGATGTTTGGTATGTTTGGGGTGGCGGTTGATTCGCAAGGTAAATCCGGTGGGTGGCAATGTTTTGGCAAAAAGGAATTGAAGTGGTATTACAGGAGCTACTCCCATGGGCACATTGATGTGGTAATAAACGAGGAGGGCAACAATTGGTTGTGGAGGTTAACAGGGATTTATGGGGAACCGAAGACTTCAAAACGTGGTGAGACTAGGGCATTGTTGACTACTCTCGGAAGAATGTTGAGCCTGCCCTGGGTATGTGTTGGGGATTTCAACGAAATAGCTACACAGTGTGAAAAGAAGGGGAGAGGATTGCGGGCGGAATGGCAAATGCAAGCATTTCGTAATGCTGCGGACAATTGTGCTTTGATGGATGTGGGGTATATTGACTTTCCATTCAGCCTACACCGTGTGGGAGAGGCTTGACAAAGTTTTTGTGAATTCAGCATGGTTGGCAAGATTTCCAAACTCAAGAGTAAGTCACTGGTTTTCCAAAGAATCAAACAATTATAAAATTCTGTTGGATAGTAATAAGGGGTTCTGGACTCCTTCGAGGTGTCCTAGGAGAAGAAGGTTTAGGTTCGAAGCAGCCGGGGTAAGGAGGGACGATTGCGAAGAGACAATTAACAAAGCATGGACATCTAATGGGAATTTACCAGGCTTTCAAGGATATACAAGAAAATTACAACATTGCAGAGTGGAGTTACTGAAGTGGAAACAAGAGCATGTAGGGCACGTCCAGCGAAGGTGGAAGCTTTAAAATCTCAACTGGCAAGTCTCAAGGAGAATGGTACTACAGAAAATTCGAAGCAGCAAGCACATGTAGTAGCATTCTTTCATTGCTTGATATGGAAGAGATTTATTGGCGTCAACGTTCGAAAGTTCATTGGCTATAGGAGGCGGATAAAAATTCTGCATTCTTTCACGCTTGGGCATCTCAAAGGAGGAGGAACACAACCATTAAGCTTAAGAATGGTGCAGGGGGATGGTGCGAAACTATTGATGAGATGGAACATGTTGCTGTTGGGTATTTCAAGTCACTGTTTAACGTCTAACATACCACAAATCAAGGAGCTCGAGACAGTGTTAAGCAAAGTGGATCGTAAGGTGTCGGACGGATTGAATTCAAGGCTTTTGCAAACCTTCCGAATTGATGAGGTTACCACTGCAATTTCCCAAATCTATCCCACAACGTCCCTAGGACCGGATGGTATGCCTCCGCTTTTTTCTCAAAAGTACTGGAATATTGTTGGGTCTGATGTTTCAAATCGTGACTTGGCTTTTCTCAACGGTGGCCAAGTCCCCTCTAAAATAAATTATACTCATATTGTTCTTATCCCAAAATGAGAAAACCCGGATTCTTTACCTCTGTCCAATTAGCCTCTACAACGTTATTTATAAAATCATATCTAAAGTTCTAGCAAATCGTTTGACACCCATCTTGTCCTCGGTCATTTTGGAGTCTCAAAGTGCTTTCCTTCGGGGGAGTTTTATCACTGACAATGTGTTGGTAGGCCTTTAAAATAAATCATTTTTTAAAATGTAAGAGCTGAGGTAAAATGGGTCATGCTTCTTTGAAGCTTGATATGAGCAAAGCTTATGATAGGGTGGAATCAGTGTTTTTGGAAAAAAATGATTTCTTTGGGGTTTGATTTTAAATGGGTTGCTCTGATAATGCAAAGTGTTACAACAGTCTCATATTCTCTCGTGTTGAACAATGAGCAATTGGGTTTTTTCCTTCCTGAAACTGGTCTTCGACAAGGAGATCCTTGTCACATTATATGTTTCTTATTTGTGCAGAAGGTCTAACTGCTTTTCTACGTAATGCGGGGGCCAATGGGCTGGTCACTGGCGTGTCAATAGGTAGGGACTGTCTGAGAATTTCTCACCTCTTGTTCACGGACGACAATCTTTTATTCTTGAATGTATCTCTCCCTGAAGCTGAAGCGATGAGGTCGATTCTTCAAACATATGAGGCTCCTCAACTCAACAGATTAATTTGGAAAAGTCACTGGTGGTTTTCAGTAGTAATACATGGCAAGCAAACCAAGTCCGGGAAATATTGGGAGTAGTTCGTGTACATCAACATGACAAATACTTGGGCCTCCCAACGGTGGTGGGTTGAACTAAAAAAGAGGTGTTTAGCAATTTAAAGGAGCGGGTGTGGAACAAAATGCAAGGGTGGCAAGAACAAACGCTATCCAGAGCTGGAAAAGAGTTGTTGATAAAGGTGCTTGTTCAATCAATTCCTACGTATGCTATGAGGTGTTTCAAACTTCCGGATATTTTTTGCGAGGAATTATAAGCTCTTTCGGCCAAGTTCTGGTGGGGACTGCGACAAGGTGAACGTAAAATCCATTGGGTTAATTGGAAGAGGATGTATACAAGGAAGGAGAGGGTGGCATGGGATTCTGTGATTTGAAAGCTTTTAATTTAGCATTGCTCGTAAAACAAGCTTAGCGAGTTTGTGTAAAGGATAATTCTCTCCTACATCCAAGTGCTTAAGGTAAAATATTTCCCTTCAACGTCTTTTATGGATGCTGACTTGGGATATAGATCCTCTTGTTAGAATAGTTATTATATTTAGACTTAGGAGTATTTTAGTCATTTGATTTTTTTTGTATTGTCTTAGCTTAGTTTACTATATAAAGAACTCTTATATGTAATTTTCCTTTAAAGTTGTTCTGGCTTACTGTGTCTCAATAATATTCTTTTCTTCTTTCTATTACTTTTCTATAATTGATCAAAGTTAACATGATATCAAAGCATACTTTCGATCTAAAATATATATTGTAGTACCACAGTAATTTAGTTAGAGGAATAATATATTCTTGGGTTGTGTGATTTGAGGGCTAGTGATTGATAGATTGTTATTTTTTTGTGATTCCAATGGCTGTGAATAGTTATGAAAACACTGTTCACTAGATGAATAGTATCCAAGTACTGTTTACGTGCTGTGAACAGTGCCGACGTTACTGTTCATGCCGTGAACAGTGTCAAATTTCGATTTTTAGTGCTTTTTTGGTGTTTTATTACTGTTTTGCTACTATTTTGCTGTCTCTGTTTGTCTTCTGGACTTTTGGAAGTTATGGAATTTGGGTTGTCTAGTTGCTGAATTAGTTTGATTTATTGGCTCGAGATGTTTGATTACTACTTGGATTAAGGCCTATTAAGTGTCTGTTTCTTCGTTGATTTATGGTTTGTGAAGTTGGTACGTTGAGATCTGCTGTTTGGATTGCTATTTTTGTTGATTTGCTGCTGCATCTTCTCTTCTGTTAGTGTTTCTTCTTCTGGTTGCTAGTCTGGTTGTTTCTTCTTCGTTTGTTGCTGTTGCTTTGGACTGGTTTGTTGATCGGTTGGTTTTGTGCATTGGTGAGTTGTCACGTTGCTGGTTTTTAATTTGTTCGTTTGGGCTTGCTATTTGGCATAGCGTTGCATTGTTTCGCATTGAATAAGCAGAAAATTTTTGTTTCCACTTTTGATTGGTGGGTTTGAGCTTTTGGGGCTGATTTTGTGAACAAACTGTTGGGTGAGTATTTGATTTGTAAAGTTCTTAAGTTAATTTGTGGCGAACTTTGGATTATTTGGCGTTGGCTACTTCTTTTGGTTCTAGTTTCTGATTTTGACTACTGCTGGTTTAAGAATAGTTCTGGTTTGTTGTTTTTTTTTTTCCTTTGTTGGGATTTGTTTTGTTGAGCATTGTTTCTGGTGGTTTTTATTAAGCTTTGTTTTTCTGCTAGACCTCTCATTGCTATTTGATCATCTCTGGAACTTTGTACTTACTCTGATGCGGCGGATTGGCCTGGTGATTCTATGGATCACAAGTCCACTACTGATTTCTATCTCTTCATTAGTGATCGTCTTATTTCGTAAAAAAGTAAGAAACAAACTGTTGTGGCTCGATTATCTGCTGAAGCGGAGTATCATGCTATGACTTTCATAACAATAGAGATAGTTTGATTGTATTGGTTACTTGCCGATCATTTCTTTACGAAATCTCACACCAACGCACGCTTCCGTTTTCTTATTAGCAAACTCTTGATGTTTAATGTTATCACATCATGAGTTTGAGGGAGGGTGTTAGAATAGTTATTATATTTAGACTTAGGGGTAGTTTAGTCATTTGTTTTCTTTTATGTTGTCTTAGCTTAGTTTATTATATAAAGATCTCTTCTATGTAATTTTTCTTTAAGGTTGTTCTGGCTTATTGTGCCTCAATAATATTCTCTTCTTTTTTTTCTTACTTTTTTATGATCGATCAAAGTTAGCACTTGCATATGGAAGAGTATACTAGGAGCAAGAAAAGTTGTGACAGTAGGATCGAAATGGCGAATAGGTGACGGCTCCAAAGTCAAAATCTAGACAGATAGGTGGATGCTTACCCCAATCACGTTTATGCCAGTTTCTCCCAGAGGGCGGGTAGATGCTCAGATCACAGTCAATGAACTTGTTAACGTGCACAATAGAAGTTGGAAGGAGTAGTCGATGGACAAGTTTTTGCCTCAAGCTGTCGTTATCAAGATTATACCACTGAGTAGGAATCACATGGATGACCAGCGGATTTGGAAAGAGATTCAGTTGGAGCTATGAAGTCTTTCAAGAATAGTGTGGACTCTGATCCCTATGGCACAATTCTTCTCGATATTCATAGATTAGCAGAGAGCAATGGGAACAAAGTAGCCCATGAGTTAACTCGTCATGTTTTTTCTATAGATAGTAGAGTTAAATAGGCACTAAATTTTATTATGTCTCTCCTTTTTTCAGGTATTCTTTCTTAATATATAATTTCTATCATTCACTACAAAAAAAAAAAGGGTACAAAGTCAAAATATAATTTGTGGCTCGTCTCCCGGGTAGTCAATTTTTCGGTCAACAGAAGATAACTTGGCTAGATAAATCATATTTATACTTACGATATTTTTACTCCAAACGATTTTGTAATTTTAAGATGTGACATAATTTCTTATATACTCAAAATGACCCTCCATTAGTTTACATTTAACCCCACTAACATAATAAAATAACACCATAATTTTTTTAAATTACAAAAATGACTAATGTGTCAAATATTTATCTAGATATGTCCATAACGTGTCCCAAAGTTATTAATCATTTATTTATGTGTCTATACTAATTAATCTGATAATACAATAGTAGGGTGTAACATAATTAAATCTACACACTAATTATTTAAAACCTATATAAGTAGTGTCAAAAAATCATTTTGAGGGTGTTGCAGGGAACTCGATGTTACAGGCCCCTGAATGTACTGGGCAACCTCCTTTTTCACTCATCCCATTCCTAGTAAATTTATAGGCAACAAAGGCCGCTGGAAAACCTACTTAGCGAATCACTTCTAGGCTGGCAAACAATCTATCTTGTGCCAGTGGCTCTTGTGCGCTTCATTTATGCTGGTGGCATACCGTACCATATTGTGCTGAAGACTCACAAAAGCCGCGGCCATCGGACATCTCCTAGGCAGAACAATACATGTTCATATGATTTTTAGGCCACACAACAACCTAATAGGTTTAGTGTCAGACCCTAATTAACCAAGGCAGAAATGGACGTGTGCCTTGGTGGCACCTTGCACCAAGGCACTCCATGACTTCGAAACAAGGTGATGTAACTGAGGTATTCGACAAAAATCTAGGCGCTATACCACAGGCTCTCATTGTTATCCTTCCTCCGTTCAGAAGATGTCCACACATGTTGCTTTACAAAACTTCTAAGAGCATTTATATATAAAAGGGTGGGGGAGAGTTGAGGTGCACCAATAACCAATCCCCTTGCCATGACGCACTCAAAATCATCACAACTGCCCCAACTAAGAAACTGCATCATATCTCTCACCACTCTTTTGTTATTTTGAGATGGTGAGGGTGACATATTATGAAGGGCCAGAAGCATCCGTGAGAAAAATATAGGAAGAATTAACCTTCAGTCAAAAATTAATCCTCAAATACACTCGTAAAAGACCATATCCTTTAGAGTGAGAAATCATCGTGGTGATCTGGGGAATTAGCATCCTTCCGAATGCACGTGCCAACAGATTAATCCAATTCATCAATGACCAGAGTAAGCTAAAATACAAATTCTACTTAAAGCTCGCGAACATTAATGCATAAAACTGCAGGAATTGAATGCCCGCTGCTGCGGTGTCCATGAAGTTTCTGAGACTTCTTACTCCAATAGTTACAAACACAAGTAGAACCTGTGTCCCCAATGATGCTTAACAGCAGCAGGTTGGATAATGAGAGCAAGTTTCACCACTTGAAGATCATCCTGGGTGTTTTTAAAAAATCACAAATTTATATCAAAATAAATTTGCATTGTTACATTCCCTTTGGAAGAATATCTCTGTGAAATGACAATTAACAAGAAAGCAAATAAACAACTTTCTCTTGAAACATACCAGATTGTCCCCACATTCAAGTTCCAACACTATAATATGTTACTACCAAACCTTTAGCAATACAAAATAACTTCATTTAAGTCCTAACCAACAAAACTACTGCATCACCATATATGACATGACAAACAATGTGACCTTGAGAACATCAACATAGATGTCATAGAAGGAAAGTGATTACCATTAGTATTTCACTCACTTAAATGTTCTTCCTCCTGATCTTTCCTTTTCCATGACGCTTCCTTTTACTTATCTTGATTTTCTTTCTCAACTTCTTCCCTATACCACCAAGAGGTTTTAAGGATCCCTGGGTCTGGTTGCCCTCAGTCACCTCCACTTCTGTTTAATATGGCAGAGCCAAGATCAATACCATTATTTATAGTCATCATTTTTCACAATAGGGGGACAAATGCAATCCAAGCAGAAAATGAATTTAACAGAAAGTGGAAAAGATGTTAGATGTCCATTTGAACCACAGGCAATGAGTGAAATTGATGCACAGCAAAATGTAACAAATAGGCCAACCATCAACATCATGCAATAAACTTCTCCAAAATAAAACTATAAATGAAGCATATAGCAAAACACACACAAACTAACAATCAATACTCTCTATAACATACGGGTTCCAGAACAAGTTTTTTATTTTAAAAGAAAGTATGTTTTTAGCTTTTATAAACCAATAAGAGCAGTGTTGAAAAACATGCTGAGCCAAGCCTGTAATCGGAATGCCAAAGTAAATAGAAAAATAACAACAAATAAAAAAGCACACACAAAAACACAATAGATTTATGTGGTTTAGGTTACATGCATGGAACATGAATTGACCTACTTCTTTGTTATTGAGAAAAATTGAGAATAGCTATACAATAACTGAAATTTATCATTTCAAGCCAAGCCTTTAAACCCTCAACTCAAACTAATAAAGAAATAAGAATTTCAGGCATTGATCCAATGAGAAAAACAAGTAAACTGATCCTGAAGTCAATGGCATAATGGTGATTATCACAACAATTCACGGACCACATTGAAACAAAGTTGTTAGTATCGTACGATACGCGATACGTATCGTACGATACGTTACGATACAGCCCTAAAACGATACGGATCGTAGTTATGTATCGTTTTTGCGTTGTATCGTCCGATACACGATACGTTTTTTCGATACGATACGTATCGGTACGAAACGCACGATACGTGCAATTTTTTTTTTTTTTTTTTTTAAAAAAACGACGTCGTTTTGTGCTCTGATTTTTTTTTTAAAA
>CAUOFW020001403.1:730480-792388 GCA_963454935.2 Ilex paraguariensis
GATCTTAAAAACACCTAACATATGTTTGGGCTTCCGCAATACCATCATACATCTTGATTTGTATTGTGTCAATCCCAACCACCTTAGAGGTTATGTTGTTCCCCATTAGGATCTTACAACTTCAATTGACCGGTCACCAGTAAGTCTCAAACAAATCTTTATTGGAGTACATATGAAATGGTATGAGCAACCCAAATTGAGTCCAATCATCACCTAGGCCACTGAGAAACAAAGCATTTGCACCAACACTGCTTCCCTCTACAACACTGATAATGGTACGCAAATTGTGGGTGATGTTCTCAAAGTAAAACTTCCCTTACCTGATTTCCCCGTCCCTCCTACAGAGCAATTCAATGGTTAGCAAGCCTAGTGTTTCACTTGCCAGAAGAACTAGGTGACTGGGTTAGCCTTCAACCTTTGTTTTGCCTTTATTCTCCTGACATTATTTTCTTCCTTTTTTGGAGGCACTATGGAAATGAAATAATGTCACCAGACAGTAAGTGTGCAATTTAAACAAGGGGTCTTCCAACTCCATGTATTCATCGACTTGTTATTTCTTTAATTTGGCAAACCTATCACCACATTGCTAGGAAACACAGATACGGATACGATATACGAGTACGATACGATATGAGTACGACCAGATATTGTTATTAGTATCGTACGATACGTCACGATACACTTAAAAATCGATACGTATCATGTCTCTGTATCGTTTTTGTACCGTATTGTACGATACGATACGATACACCTGATACGTACGATATGTACAAATTCTGTTTTTTTTATTTTTTTTCAATTTTTTAATATTGAAATGACATCATTTTACTCTAAAACTTATTTTTAAATCACTACCTAGTGAAATAATGTCATTTCAGTAATTATAGTTTAACAAAAATAAATAAAGTCTAATCTTAATGTTGTTCAATTAGATTCAAAATTCCTAATTAATATTAAAGTTGTTCAAGCAATTAACGTTAAAAAGTTTAAATTAGAGGTCTTTGCATTTTGATATTATTGAACTATGTTCGAAATTGGAATAGTTGGTCGAATATTAATGAAATACTATGTTATTATGAGTCTATGATTTTTTTATAAAGGTATATACATATATTTTATTAATAATTATTTAAAAATTAAAATTATACGTATCTTACGATACACAATACACGATAATACACAATACACAATACGATACACTATTTTTAAAAAACGATACACCTTCTGATACACGATTTGACAACTACGCGGCCAGAGTACGTCTATAAAAACATATATCTTATATTTGTACTATTATGTAATGACTTAATAGCTATAAATTTTAGAGAATCTTTAACAATAATAAAAACATTAAAAAAAATTATTTTCAAAAAACCAACTATTGTCTCACTATAATACATCTACAAAGTGAATGTGATTAATTAACGGAATAAAAACCAACATTTAACTAGATTGTTTGCTTAGAAGTGTTTGTTACTAAGATTATAGTGTAATCAACTCATTTATACTCTTTGGACATATGATAGCAAATTATACTTGCAAAACATCCCTATGTATTTAAATTTATAAGGATTATTGTTGATGTATTACATTGCATGTGAAATCAAAAGGAATGGATAAGGATTAAAACTAAAAATTACACTTACTTTTATGCATGAAGTATTCGCAAAGTATCGATATATTTTATTTATTTTTGGATAGGTTTGGTGTATATTATATACGTATCTGACGAGTATCGCATCCAATACAGATACGTCGATCTCAACGAAGTATCCGTACTTCAACACCATCAAGGAATGGCCAAGTGACACTCTCCATATCTTGTTTGGTAAACAAAATGTATACCAAAGTGTCATAGCCTTACCTAGCCGTTTGGCTGGAGATGCCTTTGTATGATAAAGCAAGTTGTTTAGCTACTCCTTGGACCTATTTGCCACTGTGTGGTAACTCTAGCCTACTAAACCAAAATATTCCTCCACAGTCCCATCCTATTAGACCCATAAATACCCGACAATACCAACCAACCCATCTTTAAGTTTAAAATGTACTATAAAGAGCACCACTTCTACTACAGACTCCAACGCTAACATAAATCTAGCATCCACATAATAACTATTCCACAAAACTTACCACAAGGCATATAATCCCATTCTTTAAATATTACCCCCCATATACACCAACCATTCTACAACCTAGGACATCTTTTTTTGTTTTCTACGAAATCATAATTTCCAAAACATTTATAATCAACACATTCTTAATTGCTTTCCATTTTTCCCTAAATCTAGACGTCTCGCATTCCAAGTAAGAATCTTCATTAACCCCATTTCACCCTAGTTCACTTCCTAACATTAGTGCCTTCATAATTGACACTTAATTCTAGCTTTTGTAGGTCCCTCAGACCCTCGTGTTTCTGACCACTTTTCCTTTTATGGCTTCCCTACCCTTTACATTAACACGCACTAAGGAAAGGTCCATGGAAGCCAAAAAAAACTCAACCTACTCCACCTTTCCCATCAAAAAGATACTCACCCATCACTCTCTCAAACTTCAAATCCATAAGCGAAGATCCAATGGCATTTCTATTCAAAAGGTACCAACTCCGTTCCAATTCCTTGTATGGAACACTCAACCATTGAAAAGTTGAGAATTAATTCTTGGGACCTGAAAAACTTCTTCCAAATAATAGAATTCTCATGCACAAATGAGGGATTAGAACAAAAAGGAGAACAAAGATCCAATAAACCCTTCCCCATAACACACTCACTAACACTGTTATCAAAATATTACGATTCACGATTTGATTAATACGATTCAATTTAGTCTCCATCAAGGATCAAAATATCGTTTCGGTGTATTGTTTCGGTCACCTAGAAAACGGAAACGTTTCGACATGTTTCGGAAACGTTTCGACCTCTTTTGAAAACATAATGAAAAAAATAAAAAATTTAAGAATTATTTTCTAAAATATTGATGAAAATATATCAAAATATCTTGAAACATTCTAAAACAATTGTGCAAATGCATTGAAATATTATAATATGTTTAAAAACATTATGGAATACCTCAAAATATTAAAATTTCGATTTCATCACTATTTCTTTTCGGTCTTCTTGAAAACGAAAACGTTTCGAACCGATATTTTAATCCTTGGTCTCCATTCTATTCGTATCTTACTATTGAATCGTTTTTTACTAGGAATCACACTTGAATCAAAAGAATCATACAATTCAATACGAATTGAACGAATCATACGATTCATTTTATTTTTTTTTTAAATACAATTTCTAGTAAAATGACGTCCTTTACTAGAAGAAGTTCACCTCCAAATATAAAACTCGCGTATTTAGATACTAAACGAATCGAAGAGTAATTAGAATTTTTCTAATCAATCTACCTCTGGATTTGGATTGGCTTATGAGAGCGCCAAAATACTTTGATTTCTTATGTATCCCCTGTTCGTGCCTCTACCTCTCTCAGCAACTATTTTAGCATTTGAGAACATCAAATAGAGAACCTCTCCTTCACTCCAAATATGATTCTTCTTCTTCAACATCATCTACCAAACCTTAACACACCCTACATATTGTTCAATACACTCTATTTTTTACTTTTCATCAAAAATTTATTTTTTAATCAAATATAGGAAGTGATTATTTAAGTTTACATGTTCAAATCAATATGAACTTTTCCTATTTTAAATAACTTCATTGGCACCAAGACAATAACTATATCATCGTGACCATTTTGATGGAACGATTTATTATACATTAAGAAAGAAGTAACAGAAGTACAAACTCAATTGTTTATTTTTAAAATACAATAATATTTAATATTTAATATGTTGCCTATTTTAAATATATACATTGTTATTTTTTTATCTTTGTTCGACTTTTGGGTTGAATCTTACGATTCCTGATATGAATCTCAATTTGTTAACTATGTTCACCGGCCCCAGGATCACCCCCAAACTTATCTCCATATTATCAAAAAACCCCAATTAATATGATTTTTCAAGCCCGAGCATCCCTACAGAAGAATTCAGGCCACTCGCAAACATTGTTATCAAAATCTTATGATTCGCGATTCGATTTAGTCCCCATTCAATTCAGATTTTACTATAGAATCATTTTTTTCCAAAAATCACACCAGAATCGTACAATTCAATTCGAATCGAAGGAATCACATAGTTTGTTTAATTATTTTTTAAAACCATATTTCTTGTAAAATGACGTCATTTTCCTAGAAGAGACCCACCCTCAAATATAAAACTAGCATCTATCTTTGTATCTCTTGTTTGCGTCTCTGCCTCTCAAGAGACTATTCAAGTGTCTGTGAACATCACACAGAAACATCTCCTTCACAGCATGTATGCTTCTTCTTCTTTAAAAATAGCTACCAAACCCCTACATACCCTCTTGCTTCCATAAATGCTTTGTTTTTTGTTTTTTGTTTTTCATCCAAAAAAAAATCAAATCGAATGTGGGAAGTATTTTCTAAGTTAACATACTTGAATTAGTATGGACTTTTCCTATTTTAGTTTAACTTCATTGATAGGAAAACAATAACTATTTTTGGTTAAAAATCATCCATCTTTCATCGTGGCCATTTTTTAGGGAACAATTTATTACGCATTAAGAAAGAAGTAATAGAGGTACAAACCAAAGTGTAGTTGTATAAAGATTTATAAAAGCTAGCATCTCTCCATTTAGATGACGTGATTATGTCAACTTTGTTAATTGATTATTTTTAAAATACAATAATATTCAATATTTAATATCTTACCTATTTTATATATGTACATGTTATTTTTTATCATTGTTCGGATTTTGTATCGAATTTTACGATTCTCGATTCTCAAATTTAGGATTTTGATTCCCAATACGAAACTGATAACTATGCTTGCAAACTAAAAACCAAGGTTATGACATAGTTTATAATTCTTCCTCACCTTTCATTCGTTATAAAGCTGCGTATGGATCTAAAATTCCATTCTGGGAGAATACTTAAGAAGATCGTTCGCTACTTAAAACTGTTTTCTCATGTCTTTATCCTCTTTACGATGTCCATGAGCTATTTCTACTTTTCTTCTTATGGGGAAGATTCTTGTTCTTGCGATTTCCATTTCTNTTTCATCAAAAATTTATTTTTTAATCAAATATAGGAAGTGATTATTTAAGTTTACATGTTCAAATCAATATGAACTTTTCCTATTTTAAATAACTTCATTGGCACCAAGACAATAACTATATCATCGTGACCATTTTGATGGAACGATTTATTATACATTAAGAAAGAAGTAACAGAAGTACAAACTCAATTGTTTATTTTTAAAATACAATAATATTTAATATTTAATATGTTGCCTATTTTAAATATATACATTGTTATTTTTTTATCTTTGTTCGACTTTTGGGTTGAATCTTACGATTCCTGATATGAATCTCAATTTGTTAACTATGTTCACCGGCCCCAGGATCACCCCCAAACTTATCTCCATATTATCAAAAAACCCCAATTAATATGATTTTTCAAGCCCGAGCATCCCTACAGAAGAATTCAGGCCACTCGCAAACATTGTTATCAAAATCTTATGATTCGCGATTCGATTTAGTCCCCATTCAATTCAGATTTTACTATAGAATCATTTTTTTCCAAAAATCACACCAGAATCGTACAATTCAATTCGAATCGAAGGAATCACATAGTTTGTTTAATTATTTTTTAAAACCATATTTCTTGTAAAATGACGTCATTTTCCTAGAAGAGACCCACCCTCAAATATAAAACTAGCATCTATCTTTGTATCTCTTGTTTGCGTCTCTGCCTCTCAAGAGACTGTTCAAGTGTCTGTGAACATCACACAGAAACATCTCCTTCACAGCATGTATGCTTCTTCTTCTTTAAAAATAGCTACCAAACCCCTACATACCCTCTTGCTTCCATAAATGCTTTGTTTTTTGTTTTTTGTTTTTCATCCAAAAAAAAATCAAATCGAATGTGGGAAGTATTTTCTAAGTTAACATACTTGAATTAGTATGGACTTTTCCTATTTTAGTTTAACTTCATTGATAGGAAAACAATAACTATTTTTGGTTAAAAATCATCCATCTTTCATCGTGGCCATTTTTTAGGGAACAATTTATTACGCATTAAGAAAGAAGTAATAGAGGTACAAACCAAAGTGTAGTTGTATAAAGATTTATAAAAGCTAGCATCTCTCCATTTAGATGACGTGATTATGTCAACTTTGTTAATTGATTGTTTTTAAAATACAATAATATTCAATATTTAATATCTTACCTATTTTATATATGTACATGTTATTTTTTATCATTGTTCGGATTTTGTATCGAATTTTACGATTCTCGATTCTCAAATTTAGGATTTTGATTCCCAATACGAAACTGATAACTATGCTTGCAAACTAAAAACCAAGGTTATGACATAGTTTATAATTCTTCCTCACCTTTCATTCGTTATAAAGCTGCGTATGGATCTAAAATTCCATTCTGGGAGAATACTTAAGAAGATCGTTCGCTACTTAAAACTGTTTTCTCATGTCTTTATCCTCTTTACGATGTCCATGAGCTATTTCTACTTTTCTTCTTATGGGGAAGATTCTTGTTCTTGCGATTTCCATTTCTCAGGTGCCTAAATAATAAAGAAAAAGAAACATAGGCTTTAGACTGTAGATAAATCTAGTAATTTTGTTATAAATCTTTTTATTCCTATCTCATAAGCTTCTAAAATGCTCATTTCTTTTCTTTGCCATACTCAATTGGGAAAAATAGTTCTGAAAGTGAAATCTTCTGTTCAATCTTTTGTACTCACCAAGATGATTAATGACGATATGTTGTAGGCAAGAGCCATCTAAAACTTTAGCAAGTGGAAAATTGAAGACTCATTTATTCATTAATTGATCTTTCGCATGAAGTTTGTGAAATAACTTATTCAAAGTGATTGGAGAGACTTTGGCGCATCCTTTTACATTGGACTGGCTGTTGAATATTAAGTGTTGAAGCTTGAGTAGACTAAGGAAGATAAGAGTCTTTTAAATTCTGTCAATGCAAATTCTTGGGTGTATTTGGTGAGAGAGGAATGTAAGGATTTTCTATCATCATTCTCTTCCTCAAGCATTTGTCTAGGATAGAATTTTGTTCCTCAATTCCTTTATCATACGCGCTAGGATTTTCAATAGACTGCCTTTGTTGTATTTCCAACACGATTGGAAAACAATTCTATTTAGTTTTTGTTTCTTTTTCGTTGTACTTAATTTTTCCTAACAATTCGATATATCTTGCCATCCCTAGGAAAAAACATCCAACTCCTACATACAACTTACCGGATTTTGAGGGGAAAATAGAGAAACTTGAGCAACATGAAAGAAAAAATAGAAAGCAATTAAGAACAACAAAACCTAGAGAAACATGCACCACCAGACAATTAAATCCAAATGGATGGGACATGATTCCTTTTTTGGAGGTCCTAAAACTAGCATTTAATATGATTCATATGAAAACTTGCCAACTAATCTGAATTTGGGAGTTCTAGATCAATAATGTATGTATTAAGCAACGTATCCCAAGAATTGAAGTACTAAGTACTAATGCTTGGCAAAATGAAGGACCCAATAACACGATCAAAACAAAAGTTCGTAAATCTTGATTTTGCCTAGAAATCAAGCCAACATAAAAAGTCAATATTTAGATTTGCAACAAGGACTGGCTTTAACTGCCACAAAGTATAAGGACAATAACAGAGAGAGAACTAAAATAATTTAAGTAATAAAAGCACGCAAATTGAATACATTGACCAAAACTATCAACTATGTATTATTTTACGTCATAAAACCAAATAGACTTGGTGACCAGACAAACTCCCAAGTTTACAAGAGGAAGTCAAAGAAAAGAGTTTTGTAGTTGACAAAATTACTTGGGCCCTACAAAAAGAAAGTATGTAAAAACTATGAACAATTCAAATAAGTCACAATGACCCAGCCTAATGCGAAGCGTTCTACTTAGAAGAGGAGCAATCCTGGAAGTTTAGATGGAGTGCACTAAATTATGTTTTAGCATGAATGGAAGTTTTGTTTATGTCAAATTTAAATTATCATGCTTATCAAATAAATAGCAATAATCCGTGCCTCAAGGCACTCTGCAAAACAAAAAGTTGAGCATTGATTGTGCAATAGTTATTTTTAAAATAATAATTTATTTTTATTTTTCATATTCTTTTCTTTAAACAGAAGTAGTGAAGAGAAGAGAGAGAGATGAATGTGGATTAGTAAGGTTGATTGATATTGGAGATCGTGCTTTTAGCACGAAAAAAATTGAGATAAATTTTGTATTAGATCATAGTAAATAAAAATAGGTCAATCTAGACCATTGCGTTTTTAAAAGTTGAGAATTCAACTTCATAGTCGTGGCTGTAATATTAGACAGATTTAGTTTTCAGTAGCAAGAAACATAAAATAAATGTTAGTTCTCGAAAAAGGAGCCACCACAGAGCTTGTTTGCATCAGGTTATGAAAAAGAAGCACAAAGCAAAGTAAAAACACAAACGCACAAAACAAAACGAAACAGCATCAATATACGCACACTTAGAAGCATTATTTCCATAATCCCTAGACGTGTATGAATATCTTGCTATCAATCGAACTGGTCCAAAAGAAATTAAGAAAAGAGCGTACCCATATTGGCAATGGAGGCAGAGGTAATGGCCTCGGTGGTCACATCCATGGCGGTGGCGCTACTGTTGTTTGAGTAACGCACGGGAAGCTTGGGGGCAGCAAGAGCTGCCTCCTGGACAGCGAGCTTTGCGGCTTCTTTCTTCTCATAAAGGGGTTCCACAATCTCTCTCCTTATAGCCCTTAGCCTCTTCTCTCTTTTCGATCTCATAGACTTTGCCATTTTCGTTCCGATTTATGTATTTTTCTGCTGTGTTTGTTTAGCACTTCAGCCCCTGTCTCTCAGTTCAACAGCAACGCCCCCTTACGCCTTAGAGTTTTTACTCTTTTTGTCTTTGGTTTGGGCTTTAGGGTTTTAATAGCCTCTCCGCCTCTTCACACACGTAAAAGTGTTTCATGCCGTTTGGTTCCTTGGAAATACATGTTCTAATCATCGATTAGGATATCCTCTGGCTTTTTTGTTTGTCTTGGATAAATTCTAATCTAATCCATATCTATATTATATTTGAGGTTATTCTCACCTCTTAAGTCTTTTTTTCCATCGTATTTGATCCACTTACTTCAAACTACTAAATTCACCTTATATATATCCAACTCATTAATTACTAAGCTGATCTTATCTATATTCACTAATTAAAAACTAAATTTATTCAATTTTATTTCCACCTACTAAGGCAATAATCAAAATTTTTGTTTTGGTATATTATTTTGGTACGAAAATATTTTAGAAGCAGAATAAAATTAACAAAAAAATAATTATTATTTTTAAAATATTAATTGAAATATATTAAAATATTTTAAAACACTTCAAAATATTCCAAAGAAATTGGTGAAAATATATCAAAATAAATCACCTCGGAACATTGAAATTTCACTTTAATTATTATTTTTGTTTAGGTTTCTTTGACATATATTTAATAGTTTAATTGAATGGTTATAAATGGGTGAACTTAGTAAATAATGAGATGGGTATATATGGGGTATCTATATCTATATTACTTCTAAATGTACTTAAGTACAAAAACTTTTTTTTTTTTTGAAATTTTATATTTAAGCAATACAAAATTATCAAGTATATCCCCAATTTCTTTTAATTTTAATGAATGTGCCTATTACAAACCAGAAGTTCAAGTGTTTCAACCCTTTTGCGTTCTCGCATTGTTTCATCTACTGCTTACATTGCGTCTTTAAAAACAAGTTCAATTCAAGCACTTATTCATCTCTCTCTTTCTCTCTCTCACCTGGTTCACTTGCTCATAAGAGGATTCAACAATTCCATCAAATACGGAAAATTCAATATTTTCATCAAAAGTTTTTGATTTTATATGATTCAGTCAAACACATTTCCATAAAATATGATGATGTTTGATGATTCACCTACTACTGCTCCTTTTGGGTCCGTTTAATTAGAAAGAAAAAAATGATGAAAAGTGAAAGTGATAGAAAGTGAAGTGAAGTGAAAAAAAAGAAAGTGAAAAACAATATATTTTCTTGTATGTGTTTGATTAGGATGAAAATTTTGTAAGAAAATTTCATTCTGTAATTTGAAAAGCAAGAAAGTTACAAGAAATTTTATTTAATTATCTGAATTATCCTTACGTATAATTATTCAAAAGTGGTTCTACCCATATGGCTACAGAACATGAAATTGACAATAAATTTTCTCTATGTTGCTTTAACATAAATTATTTTGCATTGCAAATTAATTTATGATCATTTATTTTTTTTCCAAGTTAAAATTCAACTCACCAAGCTTATAACACTACGTTTGTTAAAAAAAAAGATTTATATCACCCTAGAAAAAAAAAAGATACGAGTTCTATAACGATCCAAAATTCACTTTAATCGGCATTACTATCTAAAATCATTCACATCATGAAAACAACTAATATGATCCATAAGTAAAGAAGATTTCATTCATCATTCATAATATTTACAACATCATCCAAAAGAATATGTCAAACCATGGTCTTTGCATCCAAAAGAATATGCCTAACTATAGTAATTACATCCCAAAAATTAACAATTAACTTGCAGCAGAATAACAAAAATATTAAACTTCACATTGTCTCAAAATGAATCTCTTAGTCTAGAACATAAAAAGGACAATTATCTACATCTCCCTCTGGATCCACAGGCCCCTCCACTTGAGCTCCCCAAAGTATCTGCTCATCCACTCCCAACTCTTCCTCTAAAGCAAAATTTGAAAATAATATTGTTTATAGGGGTGAGCACTAAGCTCTGTAAGAAAATCCTCCCAAACTTGAACAAGGTTTTCAAAACATATAAAATAAATCGATCTTATTTCACAAAAATCATATATAACTTTTGAAAGAAAATAGTGACATCCGATCTCAAGTTTACGCAATCTTGATATATAAAATGAAGAAGTAAAACCAATTCCAACAATAAGCCATCTCCACAACAATAACCAATAATTCACTACTTGTACCATTACCCACAATGTATATCAAGTTACAACTTGTATATTTCACAACATTATGTATATGTATCTCAGGTATGATGTATAACATCGCATGAATAAAAACATCAAGAATATCCTGGCCAACACACACACACTCAATCCTCATAAGGATATCCAATCTTTAGGAAGGGGCATATAGCAATGCATTGGCAGAGACAATCCAACCCAAGAATAGTATACTAACATTTAGCCTTGATAACACTTGAGCGAATAGTAGTTTGGTCCTCGCAAGGCACCAACCCCACTATGAGTGGTGGGGAACCTTCAAACCCACACGGAGTAAGAAACTTATCTACACCACTCTACGATACCCGATTAACAGTCATCCATGATCATCCAAATATCCACAAGAGATACAATACAACCCAATTCCTCAAATCACAAGCAAAATCCAAAAATTCCCAAATTTCACTAGTATGATTCCAATAGAATAATTTGAGAAAATAAGCAAGATATCATTAACAATACCATTTTATTGTTCAATACCAAGTACTAGAGTTTTGAAATCAATAACAAATGAATATTGAGAGAAAATTTCATTTTTCTTGAAAACTAGGGTTTTCCAGACAAGAAGAAAAGATTTCATGGCTATTCATCTATAGCTTCCATCAAAACATGTTAATCTTTGCAAGAGTATCAAGAAATAATGATTTGATAGCATATATGTAGGATTGAGAGTGAAAACATACGTATATATATGCCCTAGCCTCAATAGACAAGAGNTATGTATCTCAGGTATGATGTATAACATTGCATGAATAAAAACATCAAGAATATCCTGGCCAACACACACACACTCAATCCTCATAAGGATATCCAATCTTTAGAAAGGGCATATAGCAATGCATTGGCAGAGACAATCCAACCTAAGAATAGTATACTAACTCTTAGCCTCGATAACACTTGAGCGAATAGTAGTTTGGTCCTCGCAAGGCACCAACCCCACTATGAGTGGTGGGGAACCTTCAAACCCACACGGAGTAAGAAACTTATCTACACCACTCTACAATACCCGGTTAACAGTCATTCATGATCATCCAAATATCCACAAGAGATACAATACAACCCAATTCCTCAAATCACAAGCAAAATCCAAAAATTCCCAAATTTCACTAGTATGATTCCAATAGAATAATTTGAGAAAATAAGCAAGATATCATTAACAATACCATTTTATTGTTCAATACCAAGCACTAGAGTTTTGAAATCAATAACAAATGAATATTGAGAGAAAATTTCATTTTTCTTGAAAACTAGGGTTTTCAAGACAAGAAGAAAAGATTTCATGGCTATTCATCTATAGCTTCCATCAAAACATGTTAATCTTTGCAAGAGTATCAAGAAATAATGATTTGATAGCATATATGTAGGATTGAGAGTGAAAACATACGTATATATATGCCCTAGCCTCAATAGACAAGATTGGAAGAAAACTCCTACCTTTCTTCTTCCTTGGTGTTCTTGAAAATTTAGAAGTTTTGATCCTCTTCAATATGCAAATTCCTCTTCATCTTGTGTTTTCCCCCTTATCTCTTCCTCTCTAAGCCTCTATAGGGTTATAAATGTTGAAATGGAGCTAAGAGAGGTGTGCTTAAGTATTTATAGGGGGTGAAATGGTCCTCTGTGCGCGAATTTGAAAGTTAGAATCCATAGCTCACGTTCGAACATCATTTGGCGTTCGAACATCGCGTGTTCCCAGTACTTTTTCTCTCCCATCGGAGCTCCACTAAACGCAAAAGTACTACGATGAATTGTCGTTCGAACGTCCTCCTAATTTCTGCTAAAACTTCCAGTAAAGTTTTGATCCATTGAGAGGTCAATTTGGAAACTTTTCATGAAATACTATTTTGTAGCCCCAGCAATATACTATCTACTGTCAAAATTTCAGATCCAATGGACATTAGGATAAAAAGTTATGATTCAAATACTAGACAGTGTCCAAAATCTTTTCTACCCAATTTCTCTCTAAAGTGTGTTTTCACTTCGAAATACTTTCAACTTCTACAACATACCTTATTACCTCGCCTAACATTTTTATTTCTACTCTTACCATCCACCTAGTTCATGCATATATCATCACATATATTAGCATTTTCAAAATAATTACATTACTATATAAGAATAGAATGTGGTGGTTTACAATCCACCCCATTGAAGAAAATTTCGTCCTTGAAACTTACCTTAAGTAGAGAACAAGTGAGGGTACTCATCTCGTATCTCCTGCTCAGGTTCCTAGGTAACTTCCTCCACCCCATGATGTTGTCACAAGATTTTCACCAGTTGAATGACTTTGTTGCGCAACACTTTCTCATTGGTATCGAGAATCTTCACCGGTTGTTCTTCATATGTTGTTCCATCTTGAATTTCAATATACTCTAAATCCACGATATGCGTTTTATTCGTTTGACACTTTCTTAACATTGACAAATGGAACACGTCATGTACCCCTGACAATTGAGCTGGTAACCGAAATTGATACGCTACTTTGCCCAGATGAGTTGAATTTTCTCCGTAGTCTCCCAAATAATTTCTGCCCCAAACAAACTACTCTCTCCAGCTTCCAACCAATAAGTCAAGGATCTACATGGTCTTCCATACAATGCCTCATAAGATGCCATACTAATGCTAGATTGAAAATTGTTGTTATATGCAAATTTCACCAATGACAAATGATCACTCCAACTTTCCTTGAAGTCCAACACACAAGCATGTAACATATCCTCCAAAATCTATGTCACCCTCTCGGATTTGCCATCCGTTTGAAGATGAAAGATGGTGCTAAAGTGTAACTCTATCCCCATAGCTCGTTGTAGACTTTGCCAAAATTGTGCCACAAATCGAGAATCACAATCCGACACAATAAAGAGTGGAACTTCATGTAATCTAACAATCTCACGGATATAAAGTTTGCTCAAGGTCTCTAACGAGTCACTGGTCTTCATACTCAAGAAATGAGTGGACTTGGTGAGCCTATCAACAATGACCCATACGACATTATGCCCTCGTGAAGTTCGGGAAAAATCAGATACGAAATTCATGGTGATGTGATCCCACTTCCACTCTGGGATAGACAAAGACTATAGTAATCCTCTGGGCTTTTGATGCTCCACCTTCACCTGCTGACACACTGCAAATCTTGCTATGAACCTTGTCACATCCTTCTTCATTCCCTTCTACCAATATTGACGCTTCATGTCTCTATACATTTTTATGCCACCGGGGTGGATAACAAACTTAGAGCGATGACACTCTCCAAGTATCTTCTCCTTTAGGGACGAATCATCGAGTACACATAGCTTTTCCCCATATCTCAGTTCTCCACCCCTTAAAGACCAACTTTTAACTAATTTCCTATTTTCCAATTTAGCTCAAATTGACTCTAAGTAAGGATCCAAGCATTGCAACTCCACAACCCTACGTTGGAGGGTAGGTTGAGCCACAAGGTTAAACAAGCACGACTGGGATCCATCTCCTCTAACCCATATATCATAGTCTCCAAGAGCATCCATCATCTTCCATTTACTTGCAAAAATATTGAGTTCACCTCGAGACTTTCTGCTAAGTGCATCTGCGACTACATTAGCCTTTCCCGGATGGTAGTTGAGTGTGAAATCATAATCTTCTAGATTCTCAATCCATCTTCTTTGTCGAAAATTCAAGTCTTTATGTGTGAATATATAATTGAGACTCTTATAATCAGAAAACACCTGAACCTTTTCTCTATATAAGTAACACCTCCACAACTTAAGCGCAAAAATCATAGCGGTAAGCTCCAAGTCATGAGTGGGATAATTTTGCTCATGCATCTTTAGTTGTCTCGAGCCATAAGCAATTACCTTACCTCCCTACATCAGCACACATCCCAAGCCTCGTAATGAAGCATCTGTGTAAACATTGTATCCTTCCCACTGCTCGGAATAATGAGGACCGGAGCTGTTGTTAACCTTTCCTTCAAGGTGCGAAAGGCTAGCTCACACTCTTGACAAGAATCTTTCCCCCTTCTTCGTAAGATGAGTCATTGGTATTGCTAGCTTTGAGAACCCTTTCATAAACCTCCAGTAGTAGTCTACTAATCCCAGAAAACTATGTACTTCGGTCACATTCCTCGGTGGTTCCCATTTCATCATGGCTTTAATCTTTGCGGGGTTAACCGCTACACCCTGTTCTGACACAACATGGCCAAGAAATTTCATTTCCTTCATCTAGAACTCACATTTACTCATCTTAGCATATAACTTATGCTCTCTCAAGGTCTGAAGCACTACCGAAAGATGGTGTTCATGTTCCCCTTGTGTCCGCGAATAGATTAATATTTCATCAATAAACACAATGACAAACTGATCCAAATACGGCCGAAATACCCTGTGCATCAAATTCATGATGGCCGCAGGAGCATTAGTTAGTCTGAACGGTATTACCGTATATTCGAAATGACCTTACCGAGTACGGAAAGTTGTCTTAGGAATATTCTCCTCCCTGATCCGCAATTGATGGTACCCAATGCAAAGATCAATCTTGGAGTAATACTTAGAACCCTTAGCTGATCGAATAAATCATTAATTCGTGGCAATGGGTATTTATTCTTCACTGTCACCCGATTCAAACTTCGGCAATCCGTACATAACCAAAGTGTTTCATTATGCTTCTTTACAAAAAGGACCAGGACTCCCCAAGGTGAAGTGCTTAAAAGAATAAACCCAATAGTCAAGAGATGGTCCAACTGCTTCCTTAGCTCCTTCAAATCCAAATGTGTTATCCGAGAGGGAACAATGGATATGGGTTCAGTTCTCAGATAAAGATCAATCTTAAACTCAATCTTTCTCTGTGAGGGTAACCGAGGTAGTTCATCTGGAAAAATATCAGAAAAATTCGATACTATCAACACCACGTCTGTATGGTATTTATCTCAATCATCTCTCATTAAGCTCACCAAGAAACTCAAATTGTTCCCCGCCTTAGCTTTCAAGAATCTATTTCTCATAGTGAGAAATGGATGGGAAGAATTTTGATCATTAATTAAGCTGAAAACTACCCCTCCTCGTAATTGAAATGAAATCTGCTTGCAAAAACAATCTATTATCGCACGGAAAGTGGACAACAAGTTCATCCCAAATATTATGTTATACCCCTTCATGTCTAAGGTAATCAAATCTACAATAAATTCTTCCTCCCCAATACGAAGCACACAACCTCTACACACCCTTCTAGTATCCAACCGTTCTCCTATAGGAATGTCAATACTCAAGGTATGTTCTAACTTCTCAAATTCCAATCCCAAATTAAGAGCATATATAGTGTGTATGAATGAATGAGTTGCACCGGGATCAAATAAAATTCAGACCCAAGAATTATAAAGAAGAATGATACCTTCCACAACTGCATTGAAAAAGTCTTCCACCGGTTGGGTCAAAGCAAATACTCTTCCATGATTGGCACCGCTTGGGGCTAGAGCTCCTAACTGTCTCTGTTTATGGTGGCTTCTATAATGGTGGCTTGTTTACATTTACTTTGTCCTGCTACTTGATTTGTCTTTGTTGAAAATAATGGGCAGTTATTTTTGAAGTGCCCAAAACCTCAGCATGCGAAGCATTGACGCGGGTCAGTGCCTGCTCTATTTTAAGTGACCCCATCTCCTCGAATTGTCTGAAGTCTCTGTCTAACCACCTGGCCTAGACGACGGTATGGTACTGCCCTCTGCACTCCACTGTTGCTAGCACCCGTCCAGATCGGACCTCCCCTCACGAAGTTTTATCACCGCTGGTTGTCCTCTGTGTCTCTTTCCACTAGTGCAGCTCTGTTAACAAGATCCCCATAGTCTCGGATCTTGTGAGCCACAAGTTTCTCCCTAATAGTAGGCCTCAAGCCCTGCTCAAAGCGTTTGGCCCTCCTGGTCTCGGTAGATATGAACTCCGTGGCATAGTGGGATAGCTCATCAAACTTCCTTTCATAATCCGCCACCGTCATGCCACCCTGTCGTAGAGCGAGAAAATCTACACTCATCTTATCCCTGACCGATTCAGGAAAATACTTGTCTTGGAAGATCTGATTAAACTCCTCCCAGGTAAGCACATCAGTGTTCCTCCTTCTCTTCACCGAGTCCCACCAATGGTCAACCTCCCCCTCTAACAGGTATATAGCCAAGTCAACCCGCAAATCCTCAGCAACTCCCATGCCATCACACATCTTCTTCACCCAACGAATCCACTTATCTGTATCCAAGGGGTGAGAGCTTCCTTGAAAAGTAGGTGGGCGTTGCCTCAAAAATTCTCGAAGAACTATCATCCTTCACTTTTCGTCCCTGTTGCCCGATTCCTGAGCTAAGGGATAAACCCCACCGTTGTAATTGTTGTTTCCATTCTGGTGTTGTACTAGAGTGGTTATCTCTCTTAAACACTGATAAATTCCATTCATGGTATCAAGAGGTGGTGGTGGGTTTGCTTGGCCACCTCGACCACGTCCACGTCCACGTCTGCCTTCATGCTCCATCCAGATTGCGATCCTATGGTATTTATAGGCTGAAAAATGGAGAATTTCCATCTAGGCGCAAGTAACGATTCGTCCCTCACTTTTAGCTCAATTTTGACCTTATTGGAGGCTGATTCACAAAAATTATCGTGAAATACAATTTTGTATCCCTTGAAGTCTAATTTTTAATGTCCAAAAATCGGGGCAATCGAAAATCTAGGTAAAAATTTATTGTCAAAATACTAAGATAGTGTCAAACTTCTTTCTTCCCAAATCCCCTCCAAATTAGTTTTTAACTCTAGAATACTTTTGAACTTGTAATACACCCCATATAACCTCTCCCAGGATTTTGGAAACCATATTTTGACCTAAAAATATTTATAAAACTACTTATCCACCCTTCTTAAACTTAAACATATCCAAAACTCAATTTATCCCAAAAGTTAATACGCACAAAACTCGAACTTCATAATTAATCTTTCAACAATGATTCTAAGATTCTGATATCATTTTATTCATCTTAGGAGAAATCTTAAGATAATAGTATCCTTATTTAATTTTAATATAGGGTCTTACAATCCACCCCCTCTAAAATAAAGTTCGTCCTCAAAAGTTAATTGTCAAGTTAGTCTATCTAATTCTAATTGACCATAGGGTCCCAACACATATTGATCCCTTAAGCATCAAATCCAAGATCATAATAGAATATCATATTCTAAATTTTAAATCCATCCCTTACACTTATAAAATCATTGCAGTTACTTAAACTCCCCAAGATTACATTCCTTCACTAGCATTCATTTATCACTTTTATTCTTAATAATTTTATATGATTGTTTCAACTAATTTCTTATCATACATAATGAAGGGGAATTACATTGATGACACGTGTAAGGGACATGTAATGCACTCATGTGAGGAATGGCAGGGTAAATAACTTGAGGAAACAGTAAAACAACAACTAAGTCAAGTCTTGGACCCTTATTTCAGCAAGGATGATCAAACCGTTTAAATAGCTTAAGAAGAAAGGAAAGGGCTCGGTCCCAACGAAATCAAGCTCCTCATGTATGTGGTACAACACTTGGGGGATGCCTATAATTTGGGCATTCTGGTATAACAAATGAGCATAATCACCGGCTCAGTAAGAGCTAGTCAACAGGGGGAGTGTCTGGAGAGATTTCAATAAATCCCTAACAAATATCCTAGATTGATGGAAGGTATGCCACCTTGCATCGTAAATCAGAGAAACCCTAACAAATGGAGTTTCTATAAAAGGATGAAAGGATGCACATGAAGATGTATGTTCAATTCTCCCTACACACTGATTCTTTGTATTCAATTACTAACTTTAGCATTGAAGTGCCTTTGACCGAAGCACTTCGGTCCTGGGTAGTTTGTTTGTTTTTGCAGGAAGAAAGAGGAAAGATACAAATTACAAACCAAACATATCCTATGAGAGGTAGTGGGAAAATCATCAAATTAAACAAGAAAGCCAGTGTCAAGACTAAAGAGTACCATCAAATCACCTGTAAGCGATGACGCTCGGCAGGATTTTGATCTCAATTACCGAGTATCATTTCCCTCTAATAACGATATCATAATGGATATGGGCAAGAGCCCTGACAAGCTATATGATGACAACAAATTTTCATCAGCAACCCTACGAGCACGAGGATACATGGCAAATCTTTTGTACCGAGAAGGACGACCCGGTCTTCGCAAAGTTAGGCCAATCCTTACAAGATTGCTTGGATACACACAACGCAATGTTCAAAAAGTCTTAAGCCAGAGAAAAGGATCTGAGAAGAAAGAATGAGGAGCTTAGGAATAAGCTAAGAAAAGTAAGTGAGATATGAAATCACGAGGAAGTTAGACATAGCTAAGAAGGTCGACAACCGAGATCCAAAAAGCACAAGTGAAGTAATAGAGAGGCATCCTCAAAAGATGAAGATAGGCGTAAACAACATCAAACTAGAGATGAGGATGCCCGGAAGCATTTTATACCAGAGGAGCTTGACAGTCAATTGAAAAAGCCTGAGAAAAAGTCTGTTAGAGACCTAGCCAGAAGAGCTACAAGAGAATACGGGGGAGCCACAGAGGCCTCGCCTTTTACCAGATGGATCGAGCAAGGGAGGATCCCGAGCAAATTCATAGTCCTAAATTTTAGAGTATACGATGGAAAGATAGATCCAACCTTGCACATTCGTCATTATAGACAACTTATGACGATCCATAAAAAAAAAAATAAGGCACTGCAATGCTCTATTTTCCCCAGTAGCCTCGGGGAGTCAGACATGAAATGTTTTGACAGCTTACCCAAAATCTCGGTGGATGGCTGGGGCCAGTTTGCTGAACAATTCACTGCTCAATTTATCACCAGCAGTTGCCAACCCAAATATGTTGGGGCATTACTGATGTTGAAGAAAAGAATGGTGAGACCCTATGAGAATACGTTCATCGTTACTGGGAAACGATGAACAATATAGAGGCCTGTAACCCGGAGATCGCCGTGGCATCCTTCAAAATAGGATTGCTGAAAGATAACCCATTGTAACAATCTCTCATGAGGAGGCCAGCTTTAGATATGGAAGAGCTAATGGCCCGAGTTGAGAAGTATGCTAAATTAGATGATAACCTTGCAAGAGACCTTGATAGGGAGCAATTTGGCAACAAGCAATATGGCAAGGAAAAATCAACCTAGTAGAGTAGAGACATGGGTAAGAAGAAGGAGAAGGAATGATTCTCCTTCAAATCTCCATTCGTTAGAGTAAACACGGTATTCAAGTAACCTATTTACAAGATACTGACTCATATCAAGGAAAAATTATACTTCAAATGGCCCAATAAGCTGGCGGGTGATTCGTCGAAAAGAAATCCAAATTTTAGATGCTCATACCACCAGGACGAGGGACACATGACCGAGAATTTTTGGTCATTAAAGTAGCACCTTGAGGAGTTGGTTCAAGCTAGGCACCTCTCCTAGTTTGTGGAAAATGGGGGAAGCAAGGGCGCTGAAGTAGGAGCTGAATCCCAGTGGGACTGAACTATTGCAGTCGGTGTAATCGACGCGATTCATGCGGTGACAAACCCCCAAATGGCAACCAATAACTTGGCAAGGACCTATGTCCAGAAGGTGGCCCAAGAAAGTGAGGTCTGTCAATTGAGGTTGTCACCCGAAATTGGAAATAAGAAGTTAAAGTCAGACGAATCGGCAGAAATGATCATTTTTCTGAGCAAGATCTAATCGGAATTCACCAGCCACATAATGACGCGCTCGTGGTCACTCTTCGAATTGTGAGTTTAGATGTAAGAGGGGTGCTAATTGACTAAGGGATTTCTTCTGAGATCATGTACATGGATCTCTTTCAGAAGCTAGGCCTCAAGAAGGAAGATATCAAGGCGGCTAACACCTCGCTAGTCGGATTCAACAGAAAGACAATTCTTCTTAAGGGTAAGGTCACACTTCCCTTTTGGATTGGGCCAGTCAAAATTATGATCGAATTCTTGGTAGTGGACACTGTATCAGCGTACAATGCCTTCATGGGGTGTACTTGGCTGCATCAGATGAAAATAGTTTCGTCGACATATCACTAGGTACTCAGGTTCCCCTCGGTAAAGGGATAGTCAACATTCGGGGGGACCAGGTGAGTTCACGAACTTGCCTATTAGCTTCAGTAAAAGGGAAGGAAAGTAGTGAGGCATGTGATGAAGGCTCAATGGAAAGGGCAATGAAATAGCAACCAAAGTTTGATAGAACGGTTGTCAAGGACCATGTTGCCGACCCGACTAACCAAACAGTCGAAGATCTGTCTAAAGTACCTTTAGATGGGAATGAAGGAAGATACTTCCTCCCGGGATCATCATTGGAGGTCGAGAAATGTAAAGGAATTGTCTTTCTTTTGAAAGAGTATGCTGATGTATTCGCACAGACCACGTATGAGATGTCTGGCATTCCCCCAGAGGTCACATGTCATCAATTAAAAGTTGACCCAAGTTTCAAGCTAGTAAAACAGAAACAAATGAGGTCAGCACCACAACATCGGGAGGTAGTAAAGGAGGAGGTAGCAAGGTCGCTATAATCACAGACCATTAGGGAGGTTCAGTACCTAACCTGGTTGTCCAATACGATAGTCATCGAGAAGAAAATCAAAAAGTAGATGGTATGCGTCTACTTTACCGACCTCAACAAGGCATGACCAAAAGATAGCCTCCCCTTGCCAAAATAGACCAACTTGTTGATCTGACCGCCGGTCATCAGAGGATGAGCATTTTAGATGCGTATAGAGGTTATCAATAAATTCCACTCACCGAGCAAGATCAAGAAAAAACTTCATTTATGACATCTGAGGGGACATATGGCTACAAAGTAATGCCTTTTGAGCTGAAAAACGTAGGCGCAACTTATCAAAGACTAGTGGCAAAAATGTTTTCACAATGTTGGGTGACACCATGGAGGTTTATATTGATGAAATGGTGATGAAGAGTCTAAAGGCTGACAACCATATCTATGATTTAAGAAAGACTTTTGATGTCCTTCGAAAATACCAGATAAAGCTTAATGCCTCAAAATGTGCATTCAGGGTTGGCTTTAGAAATTTCTTCAAATTTTTTGTGACTCACTGATGAGTGAAGGCATTGACAGAGTTGCAATCCCCAAAAACTATCAAGGAAGTTTAGAGGCTGACGGGAATGGCAGCTACTTTGGAAAGATTCATATCCCAAGCCTCAAATAAGTGCAAGCCATTCTTCCAGTCCATTAAGGTAAGAGGAGGCATGCTTTGAGATTAAGAATGTGAAGAGGCCTTTTATCAAATTAAAGACCTACCTAGCCTCTCCGCTAATTCTACAGATGCATTTGCCCGAGGAACGTCTGTAGCTTTACCTAGTCGTGTCAAAACACACAATTAGTGGAGTTCTGATGAGGAGTAATCATATGAGTTTAAGCCCCGTATATTATGCTAGCAAGATGCTCCTCGATGCCGAGACAAAGATACTTACCGCTGGAAAAGTTGGCATTAGCTCTGGTGTGCTCAACTAGGAAGTTGCATTATTACTTCCAAGCATACCGAATCGCTGTGATTACAAATCCACAGTTAAAAGCCCTTTGTCAAAAAGCCGACCTATCAGGATGCATTTCAAAATGGGAAGTTGAGCTCGACGAGTATGATATCATGTTTGAGCGAAGAACGGCGATCAAGGGGCAAGTTGTAACCGAATTCATAGCCGAGTTCTACCCTAAACTCTCATTTGACGAAAGGAAAATCCCTAGTGTAGAACCAGAAGCTAATTTTAGATGATTCCCTATGGGCAGTTGGAACCTATTCTTGGATGGATCGTCAAACCAGAGAGGAGTCAGGATAGGGATCATATTAGAGAACCTAGAGGGAGACATATTGAAGAAAGCCGTAAGAATCGGCTTCCAAGCCTTGAACAACGAAGCAAAATACGATGCCCTATTAGCAAGAGTGAGACTTGCAGTTGACTTGGGAATAGTAAGGCTTCAAATATTTTCTAACTCACAGTTGGTGGTGAATCAGATTCTAGGGGATTATATGGCAAAAGACAAGAGAATGGTGGCTTACCAGACTATGGTTGAAAAAGAGCTAAGCCATATCCAGGAGTACTCCATTCGGCAATTGAGCAGAGCAAGAAACATCCACGCTGATGCTCTAGCATCCCTAACTTCGACAATTGATCAGAAAAATGGGAGAACCATCACAGTTGAGTTCAAAACCGAGTCAAGTATTGCAACGGTGCTCTTGGAAGAAATCTTCTCTGACAACAAGCAACCAAGTTAGATGGATGTAGTTATCGCTTTTTTGAGAAATAGGGACCTGCTTGAAGATAGGAAGCAAGCCCATAAATTATGTTTAAAGGCGGCTCGGTTCTAGCTATCTCTGAAAGGAGGCTAGGTTCTGACCATATTTGAGATGCGTTCATCCAAGGTCGGTCTAAATTTTTCTATCCAAAATCCACGAGAGCAACTATGACGCACACACTAGAGGGAGATTGCTAGCCCACAGAGCTATCTCCCAGGGGTTTTAGTGGCCATATATGCAGAAAGACGCACAACAATTCATCAGGCACTACGAGAAATGCTTACTTTTTTCTCCAAGACCTAGGAAGCTTGACCAAGAGTTAATTTCACTAGTCAATCCATGGTCGTTCACACAATGGGGAATGGACATAGTGGGACTACTTCCGCGGTCCCCAAGAAACTAGCGCTTCCTTCTTATGATGACTAATTACTTCACAAAATGGGTGGAGGTTGAGCACCTAGTAAACATATGGGATACTGACACGAGGATGTTCGTATAAAAAAACATCACCACAAGGATTGGTATACCTACTGCTCTTGTGTCTGACAATAGAACTCAATTCAAAAACAGTCCCTTCAAAGCCTTTTCTTAACAATATGGGATTCAGAATCACTACTCCACTCCAGCTTACCCTAAAAGTAACTGGCAAGCGAAAACATCAAACAGAACAATTCTAGACGGGATTAAGAAGAGACTGGAAAATACAAAAAAGTAGGTGGGTGGAGGAGTTATCGAGTGTTTTATGGACGTACTGAAGCACATCACGATGCACAACCGGAGAAGTCCCATCCGCCCTCGCCTACGAAATGGAGGTGGTAATACCATTAGAGATTGGATTACCAACCCTACGAACCAACCTCGTAGCTAGTGGGTGTAATGATATCGCAATCACTTGAGAGTTAGACTTGCTCGAGGAAAGGAGAGAATCAGTAGCAATACGAATGGCATCTTATCAGCAATAAATATCTCGGGCCTATAACAAAAAAGTTAGCCCTCGAGCCTCCATTCTCTGTGACCTGGTTCTTAGGCACGTTATGGGATCAAACACAAACACAGCACGTGGAAAGCTAGGTGCAAATTGGGAAGGGCCATACAAGGTGATAGGAGTGGGAGGCAGCGGATCTTATGAACTAGAAACTCTGGACCACAAAGTGTTTCCATGACCTTGGAATTCATCTATCCTATGAAAGTTCTATTTCTAAAGTACCTATGGAAATATGGACTCTAAAGTACCTTCAAAAAATAGGGGTGCCCCCTATAGGGATATGGTTAACAGAATAGTGCCTTGCTGAGAATATGTTGTGTACTCTTAAAAAAAAAGAAAATTTTCTTACTCAGAATAAAGACTCTTCAGTTCTTTTTCAAGCAAATATTTAGTCCAAGAATGCTAAACCTAATCAGATCCAGACCCACGGTTAGGCATGACGATGTAAATCGACTGGGTAGTGATTTGAGTTTGATTAGATCAGCGGGTCAGTACGTATACAAAAACAAACTCTTAAAGGACTTAAAGGACCGAGTCTCAGATAGACTCTAACTTCGAAATTTATTCCAAGTATCGAAAGGTCCTTATATTGGGACAGAGCTTTTCAAAGAAGGGCCGAGTAAAGGCCATAACTTTGAAATTTATTCCAATTATCGAAAAGTACCTATCTTGGGATCGAGCTCATCGAAGAAGGGCCGAGTAAAGGCCATAACTTCAAAATTTATTCTAAGTATCGAAAGGTCTCTATTTTGGGACAGAGCTTTTCAAAGAAAGACTGAATAAAGGTCATAACTCCCTAAGAGTCGAATTAATCGCAAGTATCAAAGAAGTCCAAGTCTAGAAGTTGAGCTCCTAAATCCAAGACCGAGTAAAGGCCAAATAGTGGCCATCGTTTCCTCAAAAATAGAATCTACCCCAAGAGCCCTGCTTTGGGGTCAATTACTCTTGAACAAATTTTATAACACTTTATGAAAAAAATTACAAAAAGAAAAGAATAAATGTAAAAAGACTGGGTGAAAGGGCCTTCATTATATATATTCAAAAGAAGAAATGAAGTACCAAAAAAAAAAAAGATAACAATTTCTGAAGGCTTGTTTTTCCAGAACAGCTACTTTCAAGGCGGCAGAGGCTCAGATGAGCTTGCAAATGAATGACGAGTGTAAAGATCTGAAGACTGAGACACACCTGCAGCAACTAGTGCAACAAGCTAGCTTTTGTTGAAGTATGTCTTCTCTAGGATAGGAATCTGCAAAGCCGGGTCATTCTCTACCTTGTCCATCCCTTGTTCAAAAGCTGAATCTTCCATATCCTTAGCTTTAGCCTTGAACTGCTCAAACTCTTCCATAAGGTTAGAATGATCAAGTTGTGTTTGGGAGTGCTCAACGTTGACCGTATTAGATGTCTTCAAATCCTCTATCTCCGCTGCAAGCTTCTTGTTCTCTTCAGTCAGGCTTAGCATTTGAGCCTGAAGGACTAGCATCTCCTCATAGAGCTTGGCATATTCTTCATTAGTAGACTCTTTCTTCGCCAAGGCAAACAAATAATCATGAACAACCACTTGCATGGCCCTGTCTTTCCTCACAATCCTTGCCCCAACTTGGTGAAATTTTTGAAGTCCCTACAAACTGCAGAGAAAGGCGTATAACAAAAAGAAACACAACTTTTCAAAGGAACAAAGAAAGAGGAAATGTACCAGAACCATCTATTGAATAGCCTGACGCATGTTTTCATCATCTAAAAGTGCCTCATTTCTGGCTAAATCACGAGGAAGGATCACCCCTCTAGCAATTTCTACTTCCACATTGAATTCTTCAGTAGCAAAATCTCTAAAGGTAATTTCCCTCCTCTTAGCCTTCGGAATAGGTCTAAAAAGAGGAGTCACAAGCTTTGAAGGAAGAACTGAATCATGCTCTGGAACTTTACATTTCTTGGGTGTAGAATCATCAGATAACACAAGGACAAATTCTGGAAGATCAGAAGAGGCTGGGATTGGTTTGAAAAGGGCACAAGGAAGCTCGAAGGAGGTAGGTCACTCAGGGATAGTCTCCATTGGGGTTTGAGTTAAATCATCAAGAGGCTCTTCCAAATGAACTGCATGATTCACCTCGACAAAACCAACTGAAGTAGGATCTTCAAGGTCGACAGGTTCCTACACAAGAACAAAAGTTTCAGTTGAAGTCACAAAGTCGAGAAAGTTCTTCACTTGCTTGTTTCTCCCAGACGGGCCAAATGAGGCTTTCTCGACAGAATGAGGGGTTTGATCTCAAACAGTCTGAATAGCTTGCCAGTCATCAGAAAGAGCAGTATTAGGTCGGGGAGGAATGACGATAAGGGACATGTAAGTTGGAGTATACCCAAGTAGGGTGTGAGCAGCTTGACAGAAGAGCGAGTCGTTGAAGCTCCACTCCCTCTTCAGCTCTTCCTTCTTGACATCCAGCTCTGGAATCCTCCCCTTTACATTCTCGCTTATGTAAAAAGGAAAGATAAGTATGAAGAAAGAGAGAAAGCAAAAAGATAATATCATCAATCACCTAGTGCGCCTTCTTCGTAGGGGCATCAATAAGAAAGAGTTTCGTTAGCAGTATACTCTCAATTGCCAGAGACAAAAACAATGTCATTTTCGTGACCCTTGTTCAAATCTGAGAGATGAGTCACCAAGTAACAGTTCTTATTCCTCACTACAAGATAGTAGTTGTCCCTAGTAGGCTTGATGATATAAGATACTAAAATCTCCCAAAGGCCTAAGCTCAAGTTCAACATCTTTTTGAGAGCAACCACTTCCATTACAATCCTAATGAAGTTTGGGCAGTATTGGATGGGCCACAACTTCATTACTTAAAGCACCCAAATAAGAAGGGGATGAAGAGGGAAGCGAACCCCAACCTCAGTAATTGCTCGAGTGTGGATAGGAGTGTTCTCTCTGGTGCCAATCAAAGATTCATCAATCCCAACGACGCGAATATCAACGTCATCAGGAATCTAGTATTTAGTTTTAAAAGCAGGAATGTCTGAAGAAGTAAGGGGGGCCATGGTGAAGATGATAAAACTCAAAGCAACAAAGAAGAAAGCTAGAAAGGAAAAGAGCTAGTAAAGAGGAAAAGGGAGTTTGCACTTAAAAAGGGATAATTGAACTCCAAAAGACAGACATTTAATGCAAGACACGCCGTCAAAATGAGGTGCATGTCTCAAGGGTACATGCAATGATAGTCTGGGGACATGAAATGATTACCAGACAAAAAGTGTCTGGCACCTAGGGGCAAATGAAGGGGCATTACATTAACAACACATGTAAGGAAATTTATGCACTCACGTGAGGAATGACAGGGTAGATCACATGAGGAAATAGTAAAACAACAGCCAAGTCAAGTCTTGGACCCTTATTTCAGCAAGGATGGGCCGAACTATTTAAATATAAAAAAAAAAAAATCACCACACTTCGTTGTTTTTCAAAAGTTTAGGCAACCTTAAGAATCTGGTAAACACCAAAAATCTTCCTAACATGAAATAATAACCTCATCATATATTGTCATCTTTCATGCACTTCGCCATTCTTTGATCTTATACTCTGATAGCATTGTAGGATTTTAATACAATAAAGGATTACCATCACTAATCATATAATAATCACCAAATAGCCTTCTATCTCATGTTCCATCAAGATACTTAAATCTAATCTCATAACCATTCATCATAAATACCAATGACCTCAAGGATAGGCCAAAATTTATGTCTCATAAATAAAATCCAATGGCGTAAAGATTCATGCCTTGCATACCTTAATAACCAAAAATAAAATGTCGTTCATTTCCTAAAATTGTCCATAACATCATGGTAGATAGNTCTCCAAGACCTAGGAAGCTTGACCAAGAGTTAATTTCACTAGTCAATCCATGGTTGTTCACACAATGGGGAATGGACATAGTGGGACTACTTCCGCGGTCCCCAGGAAACTAGCGCTTCTTTCTTATGACGACTAATTACTTCACAAAATGGGTGGAGGTTGAGCACCTAGTAAACATATGGGATACTGACACGAGGATGTTCGTATAAAAAAACATCACCACAAGGATTGGTATACCTACTGCTCTTGTGTCTGACAATAGAACTCAATTCAAAAACAGTCCCTTCAAAGCCTTTTCTTAACAATATGGGATTCAGAATCACTACTCCACTCCAGCTTACCCTAAAAGTAACTGGCAAGCGAAAACATCAAACAGAACAATTCTAGACGGGATTAAGAAGAGACTGGAAAATACAAAAAAGTAGGTGGGTGGAGGAGTTATCGAGTGTTTTATGGACGTACTGAAGCACATCACGATGCACAACCGGAGAAGTCCCATCCGCCCTCGCCTATGAAATGGAGGTGGTAATACCATTAGAGATTGGATTACCAACCCTACGAACCAACCTCGTAGCTAGTGGGTGTAATGATATCGCAATCACTTGAGAGTTAGACTTGCTCGAGGAAAGGAGAGAATCAGTAGCAATACGAATGGCATCTTATCAGCAATAAATATCTCGGGCCTATAACAAAAAAGTTAGCCCTCGAGCCTCCATTCTCTGTGACCTGGTTCTTAGGCACGTTATGGGATCAAACACAAACATAGCACATGGAAAGCTAGGTGCAAATTGGGAAGGGCCATACAAGGTGATAGGAGTGGGAGGCAGCGGATCTTATGAACTAGAAACTCTGGACCACAAAGTGTTTCCATGACCTTGGAATTCATCTATCCTATGAAAGTTCTATTTCTAAAGTACCTATGGAAATATGGACTCTAAAGTACCTTCAAAAAATAGGGGTGCCCCCTATAGGGATATGGTTAACAGAATAGTGCCTTGCTGAGAATATGTTGTGTACTCTTAAAAAAAAAGAAAATTTTCTTACTCAGAATAAAGACTCTTCAGTTCTTTTTCAAGCAAATATTTAGTGCAAGAATGCTAAACCTAATCAGATCCAGACCCACGGTTAGGCATGACGATGTAAATCGACTGGGTAGTGATTTGAGTTTGATTAGATCAGCGGGTCAGTACGTATACAAAAACAAACTCTTAAAGGACCGAAAGGACCGAGTCTCAGATAGACTCTAACTTCGAAATTTATTCCAAGTATCGAAAGGTCCTTATATTGGGACAGAGCTTTTCAAAGAAGGGCCGAGTAAAGGCCATAACTTTGAAATTTATTCCAATTATCGAAAAGTACCTATCTTGGGATCGAGCTCATCGAAGAAGGGCCGAGTAAAGTCCATAACTTCAAAATTTATTCTAAGTATCGAAAGGTCTCTATTTTGGGACAGAGCTTTTCAAAGAAAGACTGAATAAAGGTCATAACTCCCTAAGAGTCGAATTAATCGCAAGTATCAAAGAAGTCCAAGTCTAGAAGTTGAGCTCCTAAATCCAAGACCGAGTAAAGGCCAAATAGTGGCCATCGTTTCCTCAAAAATAGAATCTACCCCAAGAGCCCTGCTTTGGGGTCAATTACTCTTGAACAAATTTTATAACACTTTATGAAAAAAATTACAAAAAGAAAAGAATAAATGTAAAAAGACTGGGTGAAAGGGCCTTCATTATATATATTCAAAAGAAGAAATGAAGTACCAAAAAAAAAAAAGATAACAATTTCTGAAGGCTTGTTTTTCCAGAACAGCTACTTTCAAGGCGGCAGAGGCTCAGATGAGCTTGCAAATGAATGACGAGTGTAAAGATCTGAAGACTGAGACACACCTGCAGCAACTAGTGCAACAAGCTAGCTTTTGTTGAAGTATGTCTTCTCTAGGATAGGAATCTGCAAAGCCGGGTCATTCTCTACCTTGTCCATCCCTTGTTCAAAAGCTGAATCTTCCATATCCTTAGCTTTAGCCTTGAACTGCTCAAACTCTTCCATAAGGTTAGAATGATCAAGTTGTGTTTGGGAGTGCTCAACGTTGACCGTATTAGATGTCTTCAAATCCTCTATCTCCGCTGCAAGCTTCTTGTTCTCTTCAGTCAGGCTTAGCATTTGAGCCTGAAGGACTAGCATCTCCTCATAGAGCTTGGCATATTCTTCGTCAGTAGACTCTTTCTTCGCCAAGGCAAACAAATAATCATGAACAACCACTTGCATGGCCCTGTCTTTCCTCACAATCCTTGCCCCAACTTGGTGAAATTTTTGAAGTCCCTACAAACTGCAAAGAAAGGCGTATAACAAAAAGAAACACAACTTTTCAAAGGAACAAAGAAAGAGGAAATGTACCAGAACCATCTATTGAATAGCCTGACGCATGTTTTCATCATCTAAAAGTGCCTCATTTCTGGCTAAATCACGAGGAAGGATCACCCCTCTAGCAATTTCTACTTCCACATTGAATTCTTCAGTAGCAAAATCTCTAAAGGTAATTTCCCTCCTCTTAGCCTTCGGAATAGGTCTAAAAAGAGGAGTCACAAGCTTTGAAGGAAGAACTGAATCATGCTCTGGAACTTTACATTTCTTGGGTGTAGAATCATCAGATAACACAAGGACAAATTCTGGAAGATCAGAAGAGGCTGGAATTGGTTTGAAAAGGGCACAAGGAAGCTCGAAGGAGGTAGGTCACTCAGGGATAGTCTCCATTGGGGTTTGAGTTAAATCATCAAGAGGCTCTTCCAAATGAACTGCATGATTCACCTCGACAAAACCAACTGAAGTAGGATCTTCAAGGTCGACAGGTTCCTACACAAGAACAAAAGTTTCAGTTGAAGTCACAAAGTCGAGAAAGTTCTTCACTTGCTTGTTTCTCCCAGACGGGCCAAATGAGGCTTTCTCGACAGAATGAGGGGTTTGATCTCAAACAGTCTGAATAGCTTGCCAGTCATCAGAAAGAGCAGTATTAGGTCGGGGAGGAATGACGATAAGGGACATGTAAGTTGGAGTATACCCAAGTAGGGTGTGAGCAGCTTGACAGAAGAGCGAGTCGTTGAAGCTCCACTCCCTCTTCAGCTCTTCCTTCTTGACATCCAGCTCTGGAATCCTCCCCTTTACATTCTCGCTTATGTAAAAAGGAAAGATAAGTATGAAGAAAGAGAGAAAGCAAAAAGATAATATCATCAATCACCTAGTGCGCCTTCTTCGTAGGGGCATCAATAAGAAAGAGTTTCGTTAGCAGTATACTCTCAATTGCCAGAGACAAAAACAATGTCATTTTCGTGACCCTTGTTCAAATCTGAGAGATGAGTCACCAAGTAACAGTTCTTATTCCTCACTGCAAGATAGTAGTTGTCCCTAGTAGGCTTGATGATATAAGATACTAAAATCTCCCAAAGGCCTAAGCTCAAGTTCAACATCTTGTTGAGAGCAACCACTTCCATTACAATCCTAATGAAGTTTGGGCAGTATTGGATGGGCCACAACTTCATTACTTAAAGCACCCAAATAAGAAGGGGATGAAGAGGGAAGCGAACCCCAACCTCAGTAATTGCTCGAGTGTGGATAGGAGTGTTCTCTCTGGTGCCAATCAAAGATTCATCAATCCCTACGACGCGAATATCAACGTCATCAGGAATCTAGTATTTAGTTTTAAAAGCAGGAATGTCTGAAAAAGTAAGGGGGGCCATGGTGAAGATGATAAAACTCAAAGCAACAAAGAAGAAAGCTAGAAAGGAAAAGAACTAGTAAAGAGGAAAAGGGAGTTTGCACTTAAAAAGGGATAATTGAAGTCCAAAGGACAGACATTTAATGCAAGACACGCCGTCAAAATGAGGTGCATGTCTCAAGGGTACATGCAATGATAGTCTGGGGACATGAAATGATTACCAGACAAAAAGTGTCTGGCACCTAGGGGCAAATGAAGGGGCATTACATTAACAACACATGTAAGGAAATTTATGCACTCACGTGAGGAATGACAGGGAGATCACACGAGGAAATAGTAAAACAACAGCCAAGTCAAGTCTTGGACCCTTATTTCAGCAAGGATGGGCCGAACTATTTAAATATAAAAATAAAATAAAATCAACACACTTCGTTGTTTTTCAAAAGTTTAGGCAACCTTAAGAATCTGGTAAACACCAAAAATCTTCCTAACATGAAATAATAACCTCATCATATATTGTCATCTTTCATGCACTTCGCCATTCTTTGATCTTATACTCTGATAGCATTGTAGGATTTTAATACAATAAAGGATTACCATCACTAATCATATAATAATCACCAAATAGCCTTCTATCTCATGTTCCATCAAGATACTTAAATCTAATCTCATAACCATTCATCATAAATACCAATGACCTCAAGGATAGGCTAAAATTTATGTCTCATAAATAAAATCCAATGGCGTAAAGATTCATGCCTTGCATACCTTAATAACCAAANTAAAATTTATGTCTCATAAATAAAATCCAATGGCGTAAAGATTCATGCCTTGCATACCTTAATATCCAAAAATAAAATGTCGTTCATTTCCTAAAATTGTCCATAACATCATGGTAGATAGCTAGCATATCCATCCCAAAAATTACATCAATTCTTATAAGCTAACTAAGATTCATGAATTCAAATTTATGATACATAACTTAACATCAGATCAACTTGCACTTATCTTATAAGTACACAGTTCTAAGAAAATTCAAGCCTAAGGTCCCCTTCCCCCCCCCTATTAGAGCACCAACTCACCCTCAGCTAATATACCCTCAATTCCCAAAAAGATTCATGCCTACAATTTCTTTCATACCATAATTAATCATTTCACTATCTAACCCACAACCTACAGCTCCCAAACACGACCTAATTCCTAAACTCTGATACCAACTTTAGAGCGCCCCAAAATCCACCTTAGAAGACATCACTATCTATACAACATCCAACTATAAGAGCATACTAAAATACCATTGAATAAATAAAACTATTCATAATCCAACATTTGATTATGTAAATCCCCAAAGAAAACTTAAATAATTCCTTAACATAAGTAAACTGTCAAATATAAACTCCAGAGGCTAAAAGTCATTCTCAAACTTCCACATTTGGATTCACATCATGATCCCCCTCTTCATCCCAGTCTACCGACTCATCTAGGAAAACCTTCTCAAATCCAAACAAGGTTTAGAAATTATTAAAGCAGTTAAGTCACAAGTTGTAAATATATATATATATATATAATTTTGAAGTAAAACAATGATATTTAATTAGATCTCAAGTTTACGATACAAAAAGATAAAATTTATAGAAGTAAAACTCATTCTTAAAGCAACAGTTATTCACAAATATTATTTATCATGTACGTAGGTAGATTAACATGAAATTATAACATGAACATATCTAGTCCACACCACACCACAATCATAAACCATCAAATCAATCCCCGTACAACCATAAAACTTAGGAAGGGAGTATACTAACGCATCAGCAGTGACGAATCCATCCCATGACTAGTATACTAACCTCCAACCTCAATNGGCCATAAAACTTAGGAAGGAAGTATACTGACGCATCAGCAGTGACGAATCCATCCCATGACTAGTATACTAACCTCCAACCTCAATCACCGTGAACGCTTAGTAGTTTGGTCCTCGCAAGACACCAACCCCACTGCAAGTGATTAGAGACCTTCAAACTCCTTGAGGTAAGAAAAAACATCTAAATACTTTATGATATTGATTCAAGTGCAATTCGCGTTCATCACACCCACCCATACAAGAGATAAGTTCCACAACTTTTTCATAAAATTCAACTACAATCAAGACTCATGGTTTCATAACTTTTTCAAAAGAATAATTCAAGAAAACATGTAAGAGATCCATAAGAAAACATCTTTGAATTGATATTAATCACGAACTAGGATTTTTGTAATCAAGACATGTAAATTTAAATGTAAAACATGTGTAGTTAGGTTATAAATCAAAACATATGATTTTTGGATATAAAACATGTATTTGGATGTAAATAATTTGTTTATTCAAGAATTCAAGAATATATTAAAAAAAGAATATAAAAACTTTGTTGATCTATGACATATATAGAATAGGAGTCAAGAACTAAATTTTAAATTAATAACAGATAGATCTTAGAAGTAAATCATTTATTTTGTTCAAAAAACGAATCATGGATTCAAACGAATATAAAAATATTGTAGATTAATTATTTATATCATAATAAAGATGTAAAATATATATTATATAACCCTAATCATCAATGAATGAAATTGAGAAAGAACTCCTACCTTGATTCNGAATCATGGATTCAAACGAATATAAAAATATTGTAGATTAATTATTTATATCATAATAAAGATGAAAAATATATATTATATAACCCTAATCATCAATGAATGAAATTGAGAAAGAACTCCTACCTTGATTCTCGAGATCTTGATCGTAATGTGTTCCCTTGCGATTACCCCGCATTAATCCTTGAAGATTCAGGTTGTTCTTCCCCCTTTTCTTCTCTTAAAACTTTTTTAGTCTTCTTAGGTTTGAAAATTTGGTAGAGAAACTTTAGGTCGCGATCCTATTGTATTTATAGGCTGAAAAATAGAGAATTCCCATTTGGGCGGCCGTAACAGTCTGCCCCTAACTTCCAGCTCGATTTTGACCTTATTAGAGGCCAATTCACAAAATTTTAGTGAAATAAACTTTTTTAGTCTTTGAAGTGTAGTTTCTACTATCCAAAAATCAGAGCAATTAGAAANTCTTCTTAGGTTTGAAAATTTGGTAGAGAAACTTTAGGTCGCGATCCTATTGTATTTATAGGCTGAAAAACAGAGAATTCCCATTTGGGCGGCCGTAACAGTCTGCCCCTAACTTCCAGCTCGATTTTGACCTTATTAAAGGCCAATTCACAAAATTTTAGTGAAATACACTTTTTTAGTCTTTGAAGTGTAGTTTCTACTATCCAAAAATCAGAGCAATTAGAAATTTAGGTAAAAATTTATTTTCAAAACATTAAGGTAATTGCAAATTCATTTTCTATCCAAATCCTCTCCANAATTTAGGTAAAAATTTATTTTCAAAACATTAAGGTAATTGCAAATTCATTTTCTATCCAAATCCTCTCCAAATTAGGTTTTAACTTTAGAATACTTTCGAACTTCTAAGATGCCTAATATAACATCTCCCAAGATTTTTCAACTTTCTAGATTCAATGGAAACCGTATTTTGATCTCAAAATATTTATAAAATTACTTAATCGCCCTTCTCAAACTTAAACATCTCCAAAACTCAATTTACCCCGAAAGGCAATACGCACAAAACTCAAACTTCATAATCAATCTTTCAACAATGATTCTAAGATTTTGCAATCATTTTATTCATCTTATGAGAAATCTTAAGATAATATTATAATTATATAATTTTAATAAGGTCTTACAAAATATAACCTCTTCTTTTGAGAGAGGATCATTATCCCAAATCCCTTCTCTTAACTTTTTATATTCTTTTCTTAGTTTTTGGAGATTCATCATGTCTTGTGAGTAGTTCTCTTTGTACTCTTGAGCCTATTATATAGATTTTTAATTGTTCTTTCGAATATTTATATTATGCAATTCTTCTCTTGAATTTAGTATTAAATCTTTAAATTTTTGAAGATTGATTGAATGTCTTTTGGCAAAGTTTTATACTCGGTTTAATAGTTTGATTGTCTATTAACAAGATTGATTTCTTAGTATATTCAATGCTTATGATTTCCTATGAGCTTTATAAAACTTGTTCTTCAAATCTTATTTTCATATCATTCAAACTAAGTGTGTGTTTAAAGTTATATTTTTTAGTTGACTACATTGGTTTAGAAATCAACTGAGATAATTACAAATTGAATAAATATAACTATCCAATGAACATGAATAATCCTAGATCCCGAAGCTAAATGGTCATTCTTCCAATAGTATTTTCTTCAAAATTATGTACAATTGTTTACCAATCAACTCAACTTTTACCAAAACCAAATTTGTTCTTCCATGACCTTATTTCTAAATCCCTTTTTAATCTCTATTGTTCGATCTCAAACTTATCGAGAATTATTACTTCTTAACTACTTGCATTTGGCCGTACCCTTTGGGAATTGAGAAAATTTTTGGTGTTGTTGTCAGAGATCTAAAAGGATCAATTTGAGAAAAAGAAGAAGGAAGAATCCACCTTCACTAATGGGCTACATGGAGATAAATTTTTTTGGGTAACATCGTTTCATCTTGTAATTATTTTATAGATTCTTGCATGCCATTAGATTTTGTTTTTTTATTTTAGGTTAGATTTTCTTAATTCATAATTCATTTTTCTTATTTTCCTTGCATTGCATGTCTAACGATCATTCCTTTGACTCAAACCAAGCCCAATATCTATTCAAAGAATTAGTAGGGTTTGGACATTCANTTTTCCTTGCATTGCATGTCTAACGATCATTCCTTTGACTCAAACCAAGCCCAATATCTATTCAAAGAATTAGTAGGGTTTGGACATTCATCAAATCCTTCAAGTCCTTCACATGACCAGTCAGTTGTTTTTCCCACTTTTGATCAAAGCAGAACTAGAAGGATAATAGGTGACCGAGAAGTAGAGGTCAATCAGCATGGCAGAACCTTGAGGAATATTTACATCCTGTTCAAAGCAATATACCTTCATGTTTTATTCTACCTGCAAATGCATAAAATTTCAATGTCAAACTAGGGTTTATACAATTGTTGGTCCAATTTTGTGATCAGGAGTCTAAGATTCTTTATTTACACTTCAAAGAGTTTGAGGAGGTGTGTATTATATTCCAAAATAACTCTAAAATAACTTATATAAAACTTTTCCCCTTCTCACTAAAGGACAAGGCCAAGATGTGGTCAAATTATTTAAAACCAAGGTCTATAGCCAACTGGCAAGGACAACAAAAAGTTTTTTTCAAGAATTTCTTTCCCCTCCATGGAACCCATGCCCTAAAACATCAAATAATGAACTTTACAATCAAGAAGGGCGAGAATTTTTATGAGTGTTAGGAGAGACTCAAGGATATGCTCAAATCGTTACCTCACCCTGCCTTTGAATATTGGCATTTGGTAGGATTCTTTTATGATTCACTTCCCACGTACCTGCATTAGTTTGTAGAGATGATGTCCCATGTGGAATTCTTCAAAAAGAGTCCATATGAGGTATTTGACTACTTTGATCAACTTGTAGAGAGTGCCCAGATATGGAACTATACAACAGCTCCCTGTTCTGAGTCTAGATCCGCTATTTCCAATGGGGAAAAATTAGTTTTGAAAGATGAAGATGATTTAAGGGCCAAGATGGCCACCATGACACGTAATCTTGACGCCCTAGAGATGAGGAAAATGAACGAGGTGGCCAGTGTTCCCCTTACAGAGCAGGTGTGTGGGATTTCTACTTTTTTAAGGCATCCTATTAGGGAGTGCCCTACCATTCTAGCATTCCAAGAAGTCTTATTGGATCAGTTCAATACAAGCTCATCTTCCCAAAAAGCCTTATTTCAACCCCTACTCTAAGACATACAATCCAGGGTGAAAAAACCACTTGAATTTTAGTTGGAAAAATAATCAACAGGCACCCGTCAATCCTCCACCACCACAAGGGCCACCACAATATCTACCATACCAACAACCATATAAAAGGATTCTAGAAGACACCTTAAATCAATTCATGAAGAGTTAGATAAACCTTAATACCCAAACCACCCAAGATCTTAACGAATTCAAGGCTTAGACCATCCAATCCATAGATGATATCAAGAGTCACCTTATGAAGTTGACCCAAACATTGAGTTCCACTAAGAAGGGCAAGTGTCCTACTTAACCAAAGCCACCACATATTCAATTCCAAATAGGTGTCTCTTCCACTTCTGAAGCATCACTTGGGCATGTACAACCCATCACCACCCTTAGGAGTGGTAAGGTGATAGATAAGACCATAGCTCCCCAAGAGTCTAATTCCACAGTCAAGTCTACACCAGTGTCCCATGATGAGGCCACACCCAAGGGAAAAGAGGATCCACCATGTCCCATACCTCTTCTTTTTCCCCAAAGGATGATAGACCCCCCAAAAGATAAATCATCATGCTAAATATTTTGAGTTGTTTAAAAAAGTTAAGATCTATATTCCCTTGCAAGATCTTATCAAACAGGTACTCTCTTATGCAAAGTTACTTAAGTACTTGTGTAGGGTCAAGAAAAATATCAATGTGCAAAAGAGAGCATTCCTTATAAAGAAAGCCAATGCCCTTATTCAGCATAAGACCCCACCAAAATATAAAGATTCAAGNTCCCTTGCAAGATCTTATCAAACAGGTACTCTCTTATGCAAAGTTACTTAAGTACTTGTGTAGGGTCAAGAAAAATATCAATGTGCAAAAGAGAGCATTCCTTATAAAGCAAGCCAATGCCCTTATTCAGCATAAGACCCCACCAAAATATAAAGATTCAAGTTGTTCGACTATTTCTTGCATCATAGGGAACTACAAGGTTGAGCAAACTTTGTTTGATCTTGGAGCTAGCATCAACGTACTTCCATACTTAGTCTACCAACAATTAGGTTTGGAGTTTCAACCCACAAGTATTGCTTTGTAGTTGGCAGACCGATCTATTAAAATTCCTAGAGGAATGGTTGAGGATGTCTTTGTCCAAGTGGGCAAATTTTACCTCCTTATTGATTTCATAGTGTTGGACATACAAACTGGGCTTGCATGCTAACATAATTGTTGTAGGAATGGGTTGATGAATTTTTTTTTTTGATAACATAACAACTGAATTGAATATTTTTAAAATAGAAAAGCAGCTAGGTGATGATGACGGGTGTGGAATCTATGAGGATACATGATTGATTCTATTGTGAAAAAACAATTTGATGTATCAAATTTTTCAGATCATCTTGAATATTATTTGACTAATTCTATTGGTTTAGGATATGGTGAGAATTTTGAGTCTGGATACTTTTATAGTGTTCTAAATCCTTTGCTGGGCTTAGAGGCAGATGGATGGAGAATGAAAGCTGAAAAAATTCTACCACCTGATAAAAATAAGTTGTTGGTGAAAGGTGGAAAGGGGAACAATTCATAACTGAAGTCAGATTGATTTACTTGACATGTATTTGTTGTGCATTAGTAGTTAGATTGTATATTATATTTATATTTATATTTTTTGATTTATAAATTTTTTTGTTGAGTCTTTTTTTTAGGGTATAGAGTTGTTGTGACACTAGGTATTCCTAACTCTTTGTGTAAAACTCGGGAAAAATTTAAATTTTTCCAAAAAAAGAACAAAATGGTAATTTGTCATTATAATGCGGGGTTAAAATCAGTATTTTTCTAGAGCTCGGATGAACCAACAGACCTCACTGTTGGATTCGTATCGCAAAATCGAGCTGTCATGTCAATTTTTGTTAAATTCTGAGATAGTCATATTTTACACGTTTTATAAGATAACTAGGTGACAAATGACCTCACAAAAGTTTTCAAAAAATAAAAATTATAAAATTTTCTTATAATTGAATAAAATTTCAGATAAAAATAATTTGAACAGCAACTGGGATTTAATTAAGTCGATTCGCGTTAAAAACGGACCCAAAAGTAGTAAACGTGCGGGACAATGTGAACCATGCAATTAAAAAGTATAAATAGAGGCTAAATATCTGAAAAATCAAATATTCTCACCCCAAATTCAGCTGAGTTCAGGCGTTGGAAGAGAGGAGAGAAAAGAGAAGGAGAAAATCAAAAAAATCCAAGATTTCTTTCTTCGATCCAAGGAGTTCCGTTGGTCGACATTGCTTGGACCAAGAGTTAAAGTTGGTCTACGCGATGAGGGCTATACGTACATACCAAGAACGAGGGATTTCACCAAAGATTCAAGGGGAGGATTTTGTGAAATCAAGGTTTTGGGGGATAGGTTCCCTCCTACTTTGGTTTATTTCTACCCTACAGTGTCCATATGAAATGGGTAGATATATATAATGACTTAGGACTTCCCTATAGTCATGGAAATTAGAAAAAGGGGAATAGAAATGTCTTAGACCAATTTCTAGTTTGATTTAGTTATGTGGAAGTATTTAATAAGCTCTAGAAAAATTGGGTTTGTGTGGGCATGCTACGTGTTTATAATGTGTTGTGTGATTTAAGGGTGCTATGAACATGATTTATGAAGTAACATGCTTGTGAATTGTGTTGGATATAAATGTTAATATATGCTACTTGATGTATTGACATTGTGATGATTTGTGGTATTTATATGCTTAAGATATAACTTGTCATGACATATGTTGAAGTATGTGGTTTAATTGATCCATATGACATTCATTANGTTGTGTGGGCATGCTACGTGTTTATAATGTGTCGTGTGATTTAAGGGTGCTATGAACATGATTTATGAAGTAACATGCTTGTAAATTGTGTTGGATATAAATGTTAATATGTGCTACTTGATGTATTGACATTGTGATGATTTGTGGTATTTATATGCTTAAGATATAACTTGTCATGACATATGTTGAAGTATGTGGTTTAATTGATCCATATGACATTCATTACATATGAGACATGATATTGATGAGCAATGGTTCATTACATTGCATTTGCACGGAGTTATCGCATTCATAGGCATGATGTGGTGTGTGTGTGTGTGTGTGTGCATGGTGTGATCAATCGCCATACTTGGTGATTGATGGTGAGCTCAAAAATATTGGATTAAAAATCCGATTGATTTGCATGGTCACATGAAAACTTGGGTCTAGTATAATAAGAAGGGCTAGACACATCCTCAGGTGAAAGACCCGACTACTTGGTTCATACATTCCCCTAAGGTGAAATTCTAGAAAAGTGTAATGGCGTATGGAGCTAGAGGTGTGATTCNGAGTATAGTAAGAAGGGCTAGACATGTCCTCGGGTGAAAGACCCGACTACTTGGTTCATACATTCCCCTAAGGTGAAATTCTAGAAAAGTGTAATGGCGTATGGAGCTAGAGGTGTGATTCCAAAATCTGATACCCAACAATGACACATGATTTTGTTATATAAATGATTCATTTGATGGGAAACATCCAGAAATGAATTGATTTTATGAACATATGATTTTGTTTCAAAANTAGTATAATAAGAAGGGCTAGACACATCCTCAGGTGAAAGACCCGACTACTTGGTTCATACATTCCCCTAAGGTGAAATTCTAGAAAAGTGTAATGGCGTATGGAGCTAGAGGTGTGATTCCAAAATCTGATACCCAACAATGACACATGATTTTGTTATATAAATGATTCATTTGATGGGAAACATCCAGAAATGAATTGGTTTTATGAACATATGATTTTGTTTCAAAAATGATCTTTGGATGTATTTCATCAAGGACAAATGTTTTTACACACATGCATTGCATTGTGTTGTGGGAGCTGGATTAGGCTTGGGTGAAAATGCATGAGTGAGTCTCACCTCATATCATGACATAGCATGGTAGAAATTTCATCTTGAATAGCATGTTCTTGGATGAAATGGATTTATGAATGCGATTATTGAATGTAAACATTGCATATGCATTTAGGTGGGGAGTAGCCTCTGTAGGAAATATTCTACTAGACATTGGCTCACCCTATACGGGAACACATTTCAAGTGTGGTGTTTACACCGGTGGAGGACTCTCATTTAGAGTCTCAAGAATGAAGAAAAGCCGGACCGTGGCTTTTGTTTTGAAGTTTTGTAAAACCTTTGTTAAAACTCTGTTTTTGACCTGTAAATTTATGAAATCACATGTGAGAAAATTGGTATGGATAATGTATAAAGTAGAAAACTTCATTATACATGTTTTGGATGAAATTGGAAAGGTTTGGAATAAATTTGAAATGCACTACAGGTGAAACAGGGAAAAACTGCCCAGGCGTACTGGTAAGGCGAGGACCAAAAGGCAAATCATACCAGTATTTGTACTGGTACGGCAAAGTCCAGTAGGCAACCCATACCAGTACACTTTTCAAAAACCAAAAATTTTGAAATTGTTTTGCCATGCCTAGGGACTTTGGGTTCTTTGATTCCAATGATACAAATGAACCTTAAATGAGATATATTGGGGTATATTGAACATCGATAGGATTAAATGATAAAAAAATACTAATTCTCGTGTGAGTTATTATTCCGGTTCAAGGAATGACATTAGCGTGATGCCGAATCAAGTGGCACTCAAGGACATTTCCGCGAGTTGATGGGTCATCAATGGGACCCCCGGTTTTAGGGGCATTACACTTTGATCTTTGTTCATTTTTTATTTTTTAGCATTTAGGTATCTATTTTACATCGAGGACAATGTTGGAGTTAGGTTGAGGGTGAGGGTATATTTTGTATTGTGACAATAACAGTTTTTATTTTTTTTAAATATTTTATTTTAATTGAGACTTTTCGTTTATATTTAAGTTTATTAAAGAACTTCATTCTATGTTCTAGTATTACAAATTGTATTCCCAATTGAAATTTAAATTGAGTGTACGTTTTGATTATGCTAGCGTTAGAGAAAAAATAATACCTTTGCTTGGAGACTTGATACACATAATAGAGATGAGGTATACATGTCATTTGTGAGTTTTTGAGCTAATCTTTCTTGGAGTATATATATATATATATATATATATATATATATACTACTAATAAAAGTACATTAACAAGAAAACTTTTTGAGTCACTATTTTACCCTTATAAAGGATTGTAAAGGCCATTCAATCTTTGCATAGTTAAATATCTAAATTACAATCATATCCGTATGTTATTAAATCTCCAAATTATCCTCTAATATTTATTCTAATTATTTATTCTATATTTGTAAATGTAAATATCTATAACAAATTTAAATTAACTATATTACCCTTAAAAATATGTGCATCACTAAAATCAATAATGTATTTTATCCCAATTGACTTAACTAATTCTTAATTATAGTAAGATTCCAATATGATTAGGATATTGATAATTTTTTTTATTTTAATCAATGAATTATAAGTAGAATCATAATCAAATAAATTTCAAAAAACTTGATTTTTCAAACATTACTAAAAAAATACTCTCAATCCCAAAAGTCTAAAAAATAGAACTTTAATTATTTTTCTTATTTTTAGACCAATGAATCATTGGGATAGACAAAAACTTCATAATTCTATAATACAATTTGAGCGATAAAAAAATAAGTTAGGTAAATTTTAGATAATATTTAATTTAGGCACATGTAGACCTAATACTTTTTATTAATTTTTTTGGGTATAAAAATTATTCACGTTCAAAACACATAATGCATAGCTAGCTACTCTAAAATGTTAGTCATTCTTCAAAACTTTTAATTTTTAAAATTTATTAGTTATCCATCCCCTCAATTTTAATCATTTTTTAATTTCCATAATGCTCCTCACATAATGCAAAAGGAATTTATTGCCCTTTTATGTGATTTCTACTATTTCCCTCGGAGAGTAGTTTTATATTATGAAAGCCAATTTTATCATAAATCAAATAGCTTTAATTGATTTACAGCTTCGATATGGTACAATTGTATAATAAGCATATCTTTAATTTGCAATGAATATCACAATAAGTTAGAAGTTGAACGATTCCATGTCCCACCCTTTTCCACTTTTTTCATAAACTGCTATACAGTATGAGTGTCTATTTCTGTCCCTCCTTCTTTTTGATTTGCAAAAGCCTCAACAGGTAATCACTCTCTCACGGGTTGAACAACATATTGTTTTGTACACAATTTCTTTTTGGTTTTGCATTTTTTGCGATGAACAGAAAACTGGAGGTGGATAATACAGAAAATGGATCATGATCTTTGAGGAGATTTTAAAGGTAAATCTCACAAATTCTATGTCGCTTAGAAATTATGGAAAGTATTTGCATGAGGTAAACCTCTGCATTTTGCTACATATTCTAATGAATTTCACCTTTTTGTTTAGTATGTAAGAAGTGTTAAATACTTCACAGCAAAATGCTCTAAATCACTTTCCTAAAGGAACTGCTCTAAATCACTCTCTTCGTGAATATTTTTATAATTTAGGTAGTCGTGGACTTTGATTCTTTTGCATCCATTTGCTTTCTTTTTCTTTTTAATGTATGTCATTTCGCCTAATAGTTATTATATATATTGGATAACTAAAACAAGATTCTAATAAATCAGTATTACAAGAAATTTAGGATTTCTAACTCAAAAATATTTTACTTAATTTAGTATTTTTTTTATTCGAATTAATTAATATTATACCCATGTTAACCTTTTGTGTCAATCAGAATCGATAATTTGGATAAAAGCAAAAAGTCATGGGTTCACCACATGAGTCAAAAAGTTTACCATTTTTAACCAATCACAATAAGCTTCATCTTGTTTTAACAAAATCTCAATAGCCCTTAATATAGCAACACACATTATGCGGCATCTTTGTAGAAGATAGGCTCATTTTAGACCAGATTATTAGCCTTACATTTGAATATGGGCTTCATTCTTCCACTCGACTTTTCATTTTTCTTTTTCTTTGGTCATACAAGTCCTCAAAAAACTTCCTTCATTTGGATTTAGTGACTCAAAGGCAAAATTTTAAAGTATGAGTGAGTGAAAAAAAAATTCCTTTACTATATTAATTACAATCATTTAGTATTTTCCCTTTGATTGTATGAGATATTTGAGTGCTTNATGTAAGAAGTGTTAAATACTTCACAGCAAAATGCTCTAAATCACTTTCCTAAAGGAACTGCTCTAAAAAACTTCCTTCATTTGGATTTAGTGACTCAAAAGGCAAAATTTTAAAGTATGAGTGAGTGAAAAAAAATTTCCTTTACTTTATTAATTACAATCATTTAGTATTTTCCCTTTGATTGTATGAGATATTTGAGTGCTTGATTATATTAATTTTTTTGGGCCTACATTGAATGTTATATGTTTTGCCATTCAATATCATATATTTTCATTTTTAAAATAAAACATATTTCAAGAGGAATTTTTTTTGAGCTACAATCGTCATGATCAAATTGTGAATGGGTTGTGTTTCTATTCATCAAATTGTTATAGATNACATTTTTAAACTAAAACATATTTCAAGAGGAATTTTTTTTGAGCTACAATCGTCATGATCAAATTGTGAATGGGTTGTGCTTCTATTCATCAAATTGTTATAGATGAAAAGCTTACATTATCATTGCGGGATACATATTTATTTTTGGTGGAACAGGTTTGATTTTCATTNTCATTTTTAAAATAAAACATATTTCAAGAGGAATTTTTTTTGAGCTACAATCGTCATGATCAAATTGTGAATGGGTTGTGTTTCTATTCATCAAATTGTTATAGATGAAAAGCTTACATTATCATTGCGGGATACATATTTATTTTTGGTGGAACAGGTTTGATTTTCATTGTGAAATATTATAATCGATGATACAGAACACACAGGCACATGCATAGTTGCATTTCCATTGGTTTTGTCATTAATTTGATTCCATTAACTTCACAGCTGAGGGTTTAACCTTGGATGTCAACATCATTTACTGATCATTGAATAGGATAAAAATTATTTATCTGTCAGTTTTGAGTTGCTGTAGAAATTTGATAGCCTTTTGCAAGCTTACTGATTTCTTTTTTACTAGGTAGTGTAATTTTGTTTTTCTGATTATTACAGCACATAGGAAGTTGATGGAGAAGAAACTTGGCAAACAGCATTGCTTACTTACTGTTGGGCGTATTTTCGGATTGCGGGCGTGCCAAAGTTCGAATGGACTTAAAATTCAAACACGTACAACCTTACCTACTCGAACCGACATGGGGTTCTAAAATCGTGACTATTCAGGCGATTGAAGCGAGGCATAAGGCTACCTCTAAGTTCTTTTCTATGCCTTATGGTTCAAGGACTTTAAATAATTTCCCAAACAAAAGCGTAATGGACTACACTGTGGAGAAAACAACANTCACATAGGAAGTTGATGGAGAAGAAACTTGGCAAACAACATTGCTTACTTACTGTTGGGCGTATTTTCGGATTGTGGGCGTGCCAAAGTTCGAATGGACTTAAAATTCAAACACGTACAACCTTACCTACGCGAACCGACATGGGGTTCTAAAATCGTGACTATTCAGGCGATTGAAGCGAGGCATAAGGCTACCTGTAAGTTCTTTTCTATGCCTTATGGTTCAAGAACTTTAAATAATTTCCCAAACAAAAGCGTAATGGACTACACTGTGGAGAAAACAACAAGAATGTAAAGTATCAAGTAGACTGAATTTGAAGATGAAACAAGCACTGAACTTAACATTAAATGAAAGAAATAAAAGATCACCAGAGTGATGATTACAAAGAGAAGTAAAATTGCTTAGAAGTAAGAGATAAATATATGGTATGCTAGCTCTATAAAGAGTTTATGTGATTGATTGTGGATCCCTTCTTAGTGGCCTGGCCTCTACTATTTATAGAGACGTCCTTCAACCGTTGATCCATCTTTTTCGGCCATTACTTGTGATCATGGCCTTGTCCCTCAGTGTATATAGATATGTGTCAAATCGTCTCTAACTGGCAGCTCATGATGTCACGTTTCCTCATTTCTCGGGATTCTAAGAGTCTTATTTATTTAACCGCTCTGTCATCCGTGGGCTCTCACAAACGCCTTTGTGATTGTCGGATCCTTTCCACGTGTCCCCCTCTGATCTTTCTATTTTTGGGAGTAAACATTACCCCCCCCCCCAAAAAAAAAAAAAAAAAAAAAACAAAAAGGATGTGACTAAATACTCTATATTAGGGGCATCATTTTGGTTCTTTGAATTTAAGCTTTTGCTGCTACACTTGCCCTTCTTGGCTGTCATACTGCTGTTGGTCGTGAAGTTCGGGGATTGCAGTTAAAGTTGCATGTGTAGTTTTTTGGTGTATCCTTAGTCTTTTCAGATCTGTAAGAAATGGCTGGCACGCGATCAATCCATATCTTTTAATCATCATTTTTGGCACGTTCTGTATGCCTATATAATCCGTCTCCAAACCTATTACTTCGTTAGTATTATAATTTTCCCTTATTCTTCAACAATGGAGGCTCCTTGCGCTGCGGCTCTTTCACGAGTGCAAGCTACTTAATACACCATTCGTACCTTCAACCCGTTCTTTGATTCTTCTTCATAACTAGAGATAGCCCTTGGGCCAACCTTCAAAGAGATGCCTCTAGATGAAGTTTAGCACATTTACCTGACTTTCATATGTCTATGCCTTTTAACTTCCATGAGCCTCTCTAATGGACAAATTGGCTCAGTAACAATCTTGTTCGTGCATGGAAGGACCCCACCCTTGATTGGATATCATGGGTTGCTCATGTTAAGGCAGTCAAGGGTACTCTAAGGCGTTGCATTGGTATTTATGATGTTATAGAGCTTAGGCCTATTACGATGCCCACTGATAAGCCACTATTCAGCACCGCTCTCTTTTTTTGGTCTGTGGTGAATAATAACTTCCACTTTCATTTTGGCATGATGGCCCCCACGGCCTATGATATATATGTTATACTTGGCCTTCCTTCATTCAGAGTCAAGGCTAACCCTCTGCTTACGCATACTGAATCAAGCTATACATTTCCACTTGACGTGCATAACAAGCCAATCACTACCTATTCTCTTTTCCTTGGGGCCTGTCGTGGCCATGATGGCTCTCCTCCTTCTATGACCCTCTTGGTCGGTGTGGGGACCTCTCAAGATGCCATCTTTAGAAGCCTTGAGCCACTCAAACTAGTCACCATTCTCAATTCTAAGGCATTTGTTATCAGAAATTGATATTGAAAATTTACGTACAAGTATACACGATCAATGAGTAATAAAACGATAAGTAGAATATCGTTTCCACGGAGAATTATTACTAATAAATTCCAAATACTAACTTTGTATCAATTCGATTTTATTTAAACAATTGGAATTAAACTATGAAATTACTAACTTAAAACTAAATCTAAAATTACTAATCACAGATTGAATTTACTAGATAAAAAAACTTAAGATTACAACTTCCCCTAATGCTTCGTGTAAATATTTTCATTCTCTTTCCAGTTAATTGATCAAAATAAATTGTTAACTGATAATTCAAAATTATTTATTAAACCTTTTCCAATGGCTAGATAAAAATACATCTTCCAATTAAATCACTATATTCCTATGCAAAATAAGTTGGAATAGATTCCTTAAGCTCAAACTCTCGTAAAAGTTACACAAAGCATATAGGAATATTCCTATCCTATACACAGATCCATCTATCCAATCCTNAATAATTCAAAATTATTTATTAAACCTTTTCCAATGGCTAGATAAAAATACCTCTTCCAATTAAATCACTATATTCCTATGCAAAATAAGTTGGAATAGATTCATTAAGTTCAAACTCTCGTAAAAGTTACACAAAGCATATAGGAATATTCCTATCCTATACACAGATCCATCTATCCAATCCTATGAAGAATTAACCAGACACATGTTACCATATTCAAATCTAAACCCTATAATTTATCTTCCAATTTCATCTTGGGAATCAAATTAATTGATGGTCAAACAATCATACCTTGAGCACAAAATATGATAAACAACTTTTATATGATCAATCACAACTGAAAACGAGAGTAAATCAATTTAANGATCTAAACCCTATAATTTATCTTCCAATTTCATCTTGGGAATCAAATTAATTGATAGTCAAACAATCATACCTTGAGCACAAAATATGATAAACAACTTTTATATGATCAATCACAACTGAAAACGAGAGTAAATCAATTTAACTAAACATCAAGTTTCGTTGCTATCTTAATAAAAATTTAGTTCATAATGTAATTGAAAAACATCTTTCTCAAATTAATCAACATATATGAAAATCAAAAACTAAAAGTAAGAGAAAAGAATGAAAACTTAGTTGCACTCTTCAATCTCTCTCTAGCCTTCAAGTCCAATCTTCTTCGCGTCACTTTCGTCTATTCTTGCCTTCAAATCACTATAAATCCTTGGTTAACCACCTATTAGCAACCCCTCATATCAGTATATTTTTATCCTAGCTCAAACCCTAGCATATATGTAGCATTAGAGTTTAATTTCTACTCAAAAACAAGTCAGAATTCGCGTCCCAAGCTGAAACACGCGTTGCAGTCCTACAAATCAGCGTAGTTACGCTGACTTTCTGCTCTTCTAGAGCTGCAGCGCTGCATATAGAGCTGCGACACTGACCCCCTTTTATGCCTNCAATTTATACTCAAAAACAAGTCAGAATTCACGTCCCAAGCTGAAACACGCGTTGCAGTCCTACAAATCAGCGTAGTTACGCTGACTTTCTGCTCTTCTAGAGCTGCAGCGCTGCATATAGAGCTATGGCACTGACCCCCTTTTATGCCTACAGCTGCCCTTGTTGCTTAGTCCTCAATTAATCCAACACTTAAGCTACTAAGCGGCCTTGTTTCCTTCCAAATCATGATCCCTACAAAATAACATTAAAACACACAAAACGAATAAAAAGGAATATAAAATATTTGAAAACTTACAATTTCATCAAGCCAAGAATACACAATNGCGACACTGACCCCCTTTTATGCCTATAGCTACCCTTGTTGCTTAGTCCTCAATTAATCCAACATTTAAGCTACTAAACGGCCTTGTTTCCTTCCAAATCATGATCCCTACAAAATAACATTAAAACACACAAAGCGAATGAAAAGGAATATAAAATATTTGAAAACTTACAATTTCATCAAGCCAAGAATACACAATTTGTAGGTATAAAATCCACTCATCAGCCTCTTATATGGCCATAGCTGGTTTAGTTTCGCTGGCACCCTTTTTCGATGATGTGGCTGATAGTGTTGAAGTAGTGGACCTTGAGAATTAAGATGGTATATCCACCAAGCAAGAACTTCCCATTTTTGTAGCAGGCCAACATGTTTTTGTGGTCACTAAGACTGTCTAGGTCGCAGCCCCAACTCAGGCCNTTGGTGCCCTTTTTTGATGATGTGGCTGATAGTGTTAAAGTAGTGGACCTTGAGAATTAAGATGGTATATCCACCAAGCAAGAACTTCCCATTTTTGTAGCAGGCCAACATGTTTTTGTGGTCACTAAGACTGTCTAGGTCGCAGCCCCAACTCAGGCCNCTGGCACCCTTTTTCGATGATGTGGCTGATAGTGTTGAAGTAGTGGACCTTGAGAATTAAGATGGTATATCCACCAAGCAAGAACTTCCCATTTTTGTAGCAGGCCAACATGTTTTTGTGGTCACTAAGACTGTCTAGGTCGCAGCCCCAACTCAGGCCACTACTATATCCTCGGTTGCTCTTCCTTTATGTGAAGCTGACTTACCTTTCATCCTAGCTTCTTTGAAGGAACACCTCTCCTCTGGTCCTATCTCTTTTCAACAATTAAGACTAATTCTGGACCACGAGTAGGCCATCGAGAGACATCAATGACAGTTCTTGCTGGCCACCCCACTATTTTGGTTGATNTTACTATATCCTCGGTTGCTCTTCCTTTACGTGAAGCTGACTTACCTTTCATCCTAGCTTCTTTGAAGGAACACTTCTCCTCTAGTCCTATCTCTTTTCAACAATCAAGACTAATTCTGGACCACGAATTGGCCATCGAGAGACATCAATGACAGTTCTTGCTGGCCACCCCACTATTTTGGTTGATGAAATAAACCTTCGTGAGGGGAGACTTCACTCGATTAGAGCCATCTCCATCTTTCCCTTCCTCTTTGAAGAAGACCGTCAAGCATTCATCCGCCTAGTTGAAGAACTTTTGGCCTTTCTTCAAGAAGAAGGGTCGTTGTATCAAAAACGCAAAGACTGTATTTGCATCATCCATGACCAACTAGAGTGACTAATCAACTTGAATCAACACATCCAAATTTGTTCTGGCTGTTTGTGCCACTTTGACTCTCTTCCTTAGAGACTAGATGAGAAAGATTGCAAGATCACCAAGCTAAAGGCACAACATACAGCTCTCNCTCCCTTCCTCTTTGAAGAAGACCGTCAAGCATTCATCCGCCTAGTCGAAGAACTTTTGGCCTTTCTTCAAGAAGAAGGGTCGTTGTATCAAAAACGCAAAGACTGTATTTGCATCATCCACGACCAACTAGAGTGACTAATCAACTTGAATCAACACATCCAAATTTGTTATGGTTGTTTGTGCCACTTTGACTCTCTTCCTTATAGACTAGATGAGAAAGATTGCAAGATCACCAAGCTAAAGGCACAACATACAGCTCTCTTGGAGGAATCCGCATCATATCAAGAGAGTTTGGAAGAACTTAACATCGCTACAGTGGATGTCGCAGCCTTTGCAGATGCCGGCTCAGTGATGAATAGTTAAAATTAGCATCTTGCTATGCTTTTACAAGACTAATAAATGATGACATTTTAGAAAAAAGTTGCACAAAAGCCTCAAGTCAATAGATACCAAAATTTCATGCAGCACCCACGTGTTCCGGAAGAAAATTGGAAAAGCTTAAAGTAAGGCATCAACGTTCGAACCAACGTTCGAACGCCTATCTTGAAATAATTGAGGGGCCCTGGAAGAGTGCTAGAGTGATGGCATATGGTGTGTNATGATGACATTTTAGAAAAAAGTTGCACAAAAGCCTCAAGTCAATAGATACCAAACTTTCATGCAGCACCCACGTGTTCCGGAAGAAAATTGGAAAAGCTTAAAGTAAGGCATCAACGTTCGAACGCCCATCTTGAAATAATTGAGGGGCCCTGGAAGAGTGCTAGAGTGATGGCATATGGTGTGTTGTAGTTATTCTCACAGAGGAACAAGAGTCACTTGAGTACCACGTTCGAACGCCAATCTATGTTCAATCGTTGGCTTGAATTTTTTTAGGACCACCAGATCATTGTTAAGGTCATGGCACATGGCGTGTTGCAGTTGTTCCTTGTAAAGGAGGACAGAAGGCACTTGAGTTCCATGTTCAAACTCCATTAGGCGTTCGAATGCACATCAAAGAAGACAGAAGTCAACGTTTGAAGGCCAATCCACATTCGAACATGCTCCCCAGATAGGTTGTAGAGTGGTTAATAGTCCATCCAGTTCTTGGGGCATTCACTATCACTTTACTCTTCTTTACCCCCTCCCCCTTGGCCTATAAGTACTTTCTCTTTGAGGGGCTTGAATAGCAAAGAGAGATAGATTTAGACTTACAATTAGAAATAGATAGTCATACATAGAGAGAGAGATCATCTTTTGGTTGAGGAGGAAACCCTCCAAAAGTGACTAGCTTTCTTTTACTTTCATTTTTTAGTTTCATTACCTTCCATTGTTTAAGCTTCCTTTTTCCCTTAGAGGAGTGAAATTCTTTCACTTTTCTATATTTTACCAAAGCCGCGAAGGGTGAAAAGTGATCACTCATTCTTCGTCGAAGATAGGCTCCTTATGTAGTGTATTGTATCTTGTAAACTCCTCTACTTGAAGAGATGAGCATCACTCACTTTTTTAGCTTTACTAAAGTCATGAAGAGTAAGTAGTTTCTCATTCACTCTTTAATAAGAGGTGATGGACATGTATAAATCATTTGGGAGTTATATTTGTGCATTTTGTTAATGCTTAATGCTTTAGCTTTCACTTGTTTATTGAATAATTGAATAAATCTAACAAAGCTAAGGTAGTTTGTACAACCATGAGTTATTTCTATGACATAGATGACTCTTGACATAGGAAGACTCATTGGTTCTAGGCAAATACCCCAGCTAGATCTTCATGACTAATTTCAATCTTCACCATTATTGTGCTTCAACTAAGAATGGAATACTAACTCAATAGTTGAATGCCTTGTAGAACTACTTGCTTGTTTGTAGACAAGTTGATTCTCGACACAGACAATTCTTGTAAATCTATACAAAGACATCAGAATCACTCTCTTAATTCTCACAATCCATCTTTATCCTCCAATTAACTTTATGTTGACACAAGGGTTAATTGAGTTCCCAAGCACAAGTATAACAACCGGATGATTAATTACATGTTCAGATCCTCGAGCTAAAGGGTGACTTTTATATTTGAAAGCATATTATATTTTGTCTAGAAAATCCCTTAAGAAAGAATCTTATATTATGTCTAGGAAATCCCATAAACTCCATAACTTTAAATCTCAATTATTTCAATCACTTTGGGCTTTGTCACTAATTACTTTGAAACACTAACATTAGTTCCCTGTGGATTCGACTCCGGACTTAACCGGATTATTACTACAACTTGATCGCCTGTACTTGGGTGTATACATTTCAGATTAAGTCAAGTTTTTAGCATTGTTGTCGGGGAGCCAAAACGGTGTTTTAAAGTAAAAGGTGACAAGACCTTCATTAATGTATATATTTTGGATTTATTTTGAATAATTTTTATTTTATGTCTGAGGACGATCCTCACTGTCAAAATTTGCCAAAAGAATCTGTTGGGTCTGTAAATCAGTTCGGACCATCTGCACCTCGATTAGTAGCAGACTCTTTTGATAATAGCAAGGCAAATAATGAGAGACAAGGGGAAGTTCATGTAAGAGAGGGGGAAGTTCCAAATATTCAAACTTTACGGGATTATTTGCATCCCACACAAAACAATGTCCTATCTTGTTTTGTGTTTCCTGTAAATGCGCCCCTCTTTAATGTAAAGGAGGGAACAATTCAACTACTACCACAATTTCATAAACTCGAATCAGAAAACTCATATCTTCACATAAAAGATTTTGAGAAAGTATGTGGAACATTTCAAGACAATTCTGAGTTGACCAAGTTGAAACTTTTTTCCTTTCTCTTTAAACGACAAAACTAAACAATGACTAAATTCTTTGAAAGCCCATTCAATACCTAACTGGCAGGCACTGCAGAATGAATTTTTCAGAAAATTTTTTCCTCTACACCGCACCAATGCACTAAAAAGGTAAATCATGAATTTTTCGGTTAAAGAAGGAGAAACATTTTACCAATGTTGGGAGAAATTCAAGGATCTTCTCTAGTCCTGCCCACACCATGTTTTTGAGAATTGGACTTTGGTAGGATTTTTCTATGACTCCTTGCCCACTAGACTATGTCAGTTTGTTGAAATGATAGCTCAAGGAGAGTTCATCGAAAAAAGTCCGGATGAGGCATTCAATTTTTTTGACACCATATCTAATAGTTCTCAGATGTGGGACTTAGTCTCTCCTACCATTGTTGAAGTCAAATCATCTACTTTCCAATGGGATAAATATGTCTTGAAAGACGATGATGACCTAAGAGCGAAAATGACTACCTTGTCTCGAAAATTTGAAGCTCTAGAGATAAAAAAAAGTCAATCAAGTTGAGGTTAGTCTCCCACAGAACTAGTGTGTGGGATTTGTGCGCTGACAGGACACCCTACTAGGGAGTGTCCTACCATTTTGGCATTCAAAGAGGTCTTGTTAGAACAAACAAATGCAATTTTCAATTTCAACAAGCCTTATTCCAACCCGTATTCTGAAACATATAATCTAGGGTGGTGAAATCACCCGAACTTCAGTTGGCGGAACACACAGCCAACTCCCATGAACCCACAACAAAGTTCACAACCACCACCCCAAGGAACTCCTACATATCAACCATACCAACCACCACAAAAGAGAAGTCTTGATGATACACTGAATTAGTTCATACAAAGTCAAATGAACTCAAACAATAATTCCACTCAGACTTTTACTGATTTCAAAACTTAGACCACTCAGTCTTTGAGGATCTCAAAAGCCACATCCAAAAGTTGACCCAATCCATTACCACACATGAGAAGGACAAGTTTCCTACCCAACTAAAACAACCACAAGGCCAATTTCATGTGAAAAATTCTTCAATCATGGAAAACCCATAAGATTAAGCTCAAGTTGTCACTACACTAAGAAGTGGCAAGGTGATTGACAAAACCATCAGAGACATGTTAATTCAAAAGCCAAAATCTAAGTCAATCCTAGTCAATGCACCAATAGAGCCCGAACTTGTAATTGAAGATGAACCTGAACCTATGATTAAAAAGGAACTAGAACCATCAAAGGAAAAAAAAACCTTCGTGTCATATTCCTGCTCCTTTTCCTCAAAGATTCAGAATAGTACAAAAGTTGAATAACCATGCAAAAATTTATGAGCTTTTTAAGCAAGTAAAGATCAATATTCCATTTAAAATTAAACAAGTTCCTTCTTATGCCAAGTTTCTAAAAGACTTACGCACAATCAAAAGAAGCCAGAATATTTAAAAAAGAGTCTTCTTGATAGAACAAGCCAATGCCCTACTTCAACATAAAACCCCTCCAAAATACAAGGATCTGGGTTGTTCAACTGTGTCATGTGTCATTGAAAATTTTAGAATAGAACAAGCACTATTAGATCTTGGAGCCAGTGTCAATTTGCTCCCTTTCTTTGTCTACCAACAATTGGGTCTGGGTGAACTCAAACCCACATGTACCACACTCCAATTGGTAAACATGTCTGTCAAAATTTTGAGGGGCATTGTTGAGGATGTTCTTGTCCAAGTGGACAACTATGTCTTTCCTGTTGACTTCATTGTTCTAGATACTCAACCAACAATGCATTCAAAGAATCAAATTCTTATCATTCTTAGTCGACCCTTCCTAGCAACTTCAAATACATTAATCAATTGCAAGAATGGAGTCATGAAATTAACTTTCATGAATATGACTCTTGAGCTGAATATTTTCAATATTGCCAAGAATCTAAGAGAGGACTAGAAAATGAGAGAAATAAATTTCATTGAGTCTCTGATACATGAACATCTGAATGACACATTTTGTGAAAATTTTACTGAATCTTATCTGATAGAACCTATCACATTTGGTCAACAGATGATGATCAAAATCCAAAGAGTTGCCCTGCTCATACTATTTGGACATATGCACCCAAATTCGAAGAAATCTCACCAAGTGGTACAAAGACACTCTCATCAAGTGTTAAGCCACCAAACCTTGAACTAAAACTTCTTCTATCTGACCTAAAATATGCATTTCTAGGGGAGAATGAGTTATACCCAGTGGTGATTTCATCTAAGCTTATAGATTTGCAAGAGTCTAAGATGAATGAAGTTCTTAGACACCATAAAAGCACCATTGGGTAGGCCATCGCTGACTTGAAAGGCATAATCCTGTTAATCTGTAATCATGCTATATACCTTGAGGAGGATTCAAAACCCTCTTGTCAAATGCAACGATGACTGAACCCTCACATGATGGAAGTTGTAGAGACTGAGGTGCTCAAACTATTGGATGTAGAAATAATCTTTCCCGTCTTTGATAGTAAAAGGGTTAGCCCAACCCAAGTTGTGCCCAAGAAGTCTAGGGTCATAGTAGTCAAAAATGATGTCAATGAACTGGTACCAACTAGAGTTGTCACAAGATAGTGAATGTGCATAGACTATCAAAAACTCAATTTGCTAACAAGGAAAGATCATTTTCCTCTTCCCTTTCTTAGTTAAGTCTTAGAAAGAATTGCAGGTCAAGCATTCTACTATTTCTTATATGGGTATTCTGGGTATAATCAAATTGAGATAGTACTAGATGACTAGAAGAAAATAACAATCGCATGCCCCTTTGGCACCTTTGCATTCAAAAGGATGCCATTTGGACTTTGTAATGCATCTGCAACATTCCAAAGGTGCATGTTGAGTTTTTTTAGTGACATGGTTGAGAGATTTTTAGAAGTATTCATGGATGGTTTATCTGTATATGGTGATTCGTTTGATTTATGTTTGAAAAATCTAGAGAAGGTGTTGATAAGATGTAAGGAAGCCAATCTAGGACTAAATTTAAAGAAATGTCATTTCATGGCAACACAAGACATTGTCTTGGGTCACATTGTGTCGTCTGAAGGCATGAAAGTTGACAAGGTAAAAATAGATCTGATTGAAAATTTGTCTGCTCCTAAGACTATTAAAGATGTCCGATCATTTCTAGGATATGTAGAGTTCTATAGGAGATTTATAAAAGACTTTAGTACCACATCTAATCCCATATGTCATCTCCTAAGTCAGGATGTAATTTTTGTGTGGAGTGAAGCATACCAGAAAGCTTTTGATAAGCTTAAGGGTTTGTTAATTTCTGCCCCAATAATGAAACCCCCTAACTGGACTCTACCCTTTGAACTAATATGTAATGCAAGTGATTATGTTGTGGGAGCTGTGTTGAGACAAAAAAAGGATAAGAAACTCTATGTGATTTACTATGCAAACAAGACTTTGAATGATGCTCAAATGAATTACTTTAGAATTGAAAAAGAATTGCTTGTTGTAGTTTTTGCTCTGGAGAAATTTCGTTCTTACCTTGTTGGTTCATCTATTATTGTGTTCACTGACCATGCAGCATTAAAATTCTTGCTCACAAAGAAAGATGTCAAGTCAAGGCTCTTAAGATGGATACTCTTACTACAAAAGTTTGATCTGATCATTAAGGATAAAAATGGAGATGAGAATGTGGTGGTAGATTACTTATCCAGGTTAACATATGAATTTCATGAGGATTGGCAGTCAGTCAATGAGAATTTCCCTGATAAACAATTGTTCACAATTGAGGAGACACCATGGTACGTTGATATTGCTAACTTCCTTGTCACTAGTCCGTTTCCTCCTTCATTTACAATGATAGAAAAGAAGAAATTTCAGAGGGAGGTTCGTAATTTCTTTTGGGAAGATTCATATGTGTTGCATCCCCAATCATAAGAGCAGACATGTAATATCTTTTTGTCATTCTGAAGCATGTCGTGGTCATTTATCATCTAAAAAATCTGCTACAAAAATCTTGTAGTATGGATTTTATTGGCCCATACTTTTCTAAGATGTTCATGCCTTCTGTTTAACGTGTGATAGATGCCAAATGTTAGGAAGCATTTCTAAAAAAAATATGATGCCCTTGAACCCCATTCTAGCAATTGAAATTTTTTATTGTTAGGGCATTGATTTTATATGACCATTTCACCATTCCTTTGGTTATCTATATATTTTAGTGGTTGTAGATTATGTGTCCAAATGGGTTGAAGCAATTTTATACCAAAATAATAATCACCAAATAATGATCAAATTTTAAAAAGAAAATATTTTGTCCCGGTTTGGAATTCCTAAGTCCATTATAAGTGATGGGGTGCTCATTTTTGCAATCGCCCTTTTTGAAATCTGTTGAAAAAGTACTTGATTTCTTATAAAATTGCAACCCCTTATCACCCACAGACTAGTGGACAGACTGAATTAGCTAATAGAGAGATCAAACTGATTTTAGAAAAAAATGGTATATCTAGATCACAAAGACTGGTCATCACGACTAACTGATGCACTCTGGGCATATTACACTGCTCTTAAAATAATTTTGGGCATGTCTCCTTATCGATTAGTCTATGGCAAGCCCTATCACCTACCTGTGGAATTCAAACACAAAGCATACTAGGCCATTAAAACAATGCTGAAATCTCAAGAAAACGTTAGATTAATGAGTTGGAAAAGTTGCGGAATGAGGCATATGACAAAGCGAAAATTGCAAAGGAAATGATGAAAATCTTTCATGATAAAAACATAGCGAGGAAATCTTTTGCCCCTTCACAAAAAGTCATGTTATTCAATTCAAGGCTCCGCTTGTTTCCTAGTAAGTTGAGATCAAGGTGGACTGGACCTTATATTGTTAAACAAGTGTTTGGACAAAGAGCAATAGAGGTGGGGAATCTGTCAAAAGGTAATATTTTTACAACCAATGGCCAACGTTTGAAACCATTTATCGAAGATTTTCTTAAAGATGTGGAAATCATTTTTTAATGGATCTAGAATATTTCCCTGAGATTCGCACTTACCGACACAAAAGAGGGGTCGGGTTAAGAAAAATCCAACCCAACCCGACCCGCAGGGACACCTTTATAAGGCCTCCAACCCTTTTCCATTTTTTTTAACCCCATCCACCATTGTTCTTCTTCTTCTTCCCTTTTTCTCTGCAAACGCCCCACTCTCTACAACCCCATGGCCACACACTCCACATACACAATCCTTTGTTTCATGTTTTGCATTTTAATTCTGTATTTGCTTATGGGTGTCCTGCTTCTGTTCGCACGCATGCACAAGGGTTTCCAGCCTAGGAGAAACCTCGATTTCTCCAAAAATGATTAAAATTGTGTATTTTGTTTGTAGGCACTGGCAGGTGAACATATCTCTACTTTGTAACCTTATCTCCACGTTATATATACTGGTAAATTCGAAACATTAGGGACAATGTTCAGTTTAGATTGGGGGGTGAGAATTGTAGTTCATATTTCATATTTTATTCCTGTAAAAATTTTTTGTTCTTGATCATATTGCGTATTTTGTCTTGTATTTGGTATAAATTGATGATCATGTCTTTAAGTCAGCTTCAATCGTCATTGTGACTAGCAGACATTAAAGAACTAGATAGGGTGTCTTAAATGTAACAAGCATGGATACTAAGTTTTTTTGGTTAAGNCCAAAAATCTGAAAATCATGCCTCCAAGGATGAAGATGCCAGCTAGGTGTAAGGCGGCCAACCAAGNTCGTTTGGGATTTTTACACACTTTTCCATCTGATGTGCATGTTATGATCATGAGAAAAACAAGATTGGTAAAAAAAACTAAAATCTGAAAAGAGCAAGCAAAACCACTGTGTGATAGAAGCACTTTTGCCAAACGTCGCAGTGCCAAAAGACTTGGTGCATGTAAACAATGTGGCAGGATCTTTCACNAAGGGAAGGCCACCCATAGTCCAAAGATACAATAGAACTCCTTTCGCCAATGCTCTCAAAGCGGATAGATACAAAAATTTCTTTCAAATCAAACTATTGTTTGTGAATAAACGGTTGTGTTGTCAGATTTTGTGGATTTGGGTGTTTTTGCGAATATGGAGGTGAGAGGTTAGAGTTTGTATTTGAGAAATTGAGGAGATGCGATGAAGGAGTTCGTGCGGGAGTTTTACTCCAATGCTAAAATTGTCAATGGGGCGATTAAGACATATATGAGGGGAGCTCACATCAATGTAAATGAGGACTACATTAAGGAGATGAGGCAAGAGGTACCATGAGTACCAAGGCTGAGTTATCCCCGAAGAAAANATGGAAAAACATGTTGCTTTTGGGATGAAGGTTAATAGTCCGAACTTTTTTGTAAAAATTGTAAATATTCTTTAGTTAAATGTGCAAATTCTTTTTGTTGAAATAAAATATGAGCCGAGTAAGGAATGTCCTAGAATACCAACTTGAAGCGTGGGTAGGGACTTATCCTAAGACGCTATGATTTTTTTCAAGTTCAATTTTTGTATAAAGCCTTCTTTTAATGTTTGTATATAANTGAACGCAAGAATGAGATCTTCTTGGTGATGGTCTGATTGCTATACGCAATAGGTAAAGGGAAAAGTATAGACCTCTCATCCTTGATCTTGACGGAGATAATGAAGGGGTGTGATGTGAAGAGGAATTCACTCCCCTTCGGAACACTTATGATGGAGATGTGCTTAGACTATGGAGTAAGAGTGAGGCCGGAGATAGGAGTGCAAAAACTGNGTTCGAACGCTAGGAGCTTATAGTACTTTGGCTTCTGTAGGAACTTAAAAGTACTGGGAGCACCAAACGTTCGAATACTTGTTTAACATTCGAACCATCTTTTTAAATTCCATCTATACACGTTCGAATGTCACTATCGTTCGAATGTNGCATCCTTCTAAAGGAGCCATGGTCACAACGGAGGCCCAGCAGCAAGACAGGATGTGTCACCTGCCCAAGGCGCCAATAAAGTGCAGGATGCTTTGGATAAAGAAGAGGAGAGAAAGGTTGAGGCAGCCTATAAGGAGGGACAGACACAGGCACAGGCTGAGACCGAGGCAGGTGCCAGCACCTGACGGATGCTACGTGACATCATGCTTAGCATCGAGGCTAAGTAAGATAAGATTCTCCAACAGCAAAAGGAGATTCTCATAATTTTGAGGGGTGAAGCTCGAGGACTCTAACACCCCCAAAACACACCCTGGATGACATTACATTCTAAAATCATTCATATCATAAGAGCACTAATATAATCCCTTAAGAAACAAGACTTCATTTGTCATCTATGAATATTTACAACATTATCCAAAAGAATAAACTCAAATCGAGGCTATTACATCTCAAAAATTAATTAAAGAAGCGCAACGGAATAAACAAAAGAAGTTAGACAACACAATGCTCCAAAAGAATATCTTAGTCTAGTACAAAAGGAAAGAAGGTTGCTCTATGCGTCCACCTCGGGATCCACACTCTCGTCTAGTGGAGTCTCCCAAGTAGCGGGCTCCTCGACCCTTACGTCCTCCTCCTCAAGCGGGTAATCTGAAAAATGTTAGTGATAGGGGGTGAGTACGAAGCTCTGTAGAAAAATTCTCTCAAACCCATACAAGGTTTAGAAAAACATTTAAAACGGTCGGCCTCAATTTTAACATAACATAGATACATAATTTGAAATAAAACAGTGACATTTAAAAAGGATCTCAAGTTTATTTAAAAATATTATTTAAATGAATAAACGAGCACCACATACAAATAATAATCATTAATTGTCATAACCAATTCCCAACAATTCTT